>PVIR01003347.1:30626-89870 GCA_004026965.1 Petromus typicus | reverse complement strand
GCAATTAAAGACAGTAGAAATCACCAAACCGTAGAGACCCAGAAACAGAATGAGGTGCTATCACTGTTCCTGTGTCTGGCTTGACTAGATGTTGGACATGGGCATACTGGCTTTTATTGACCTGAAGCCATGAAATTTTGTTTCCGTATGTCTTCTTCAACATTCGGTATTATCAGTCTTTTAAAATTTCATCTATCTGACCTGGTTTATTTAGCGTTAAATTTACATGTTTATGATTCCTGGTGGGATTGAGAATCGTTCTTTTTTTTAAAGGTTTTTTGAGACAGGGTCTCGCTTTTGTGGTTCAGGCTGGCCCTGAGCTCAGCCTCCAACTCACATCACAGCAATCTTCCTGCCTCTGCCTCCCGAGTGCTGGGATTACAGGCGTGAGCCACCACGCCCGGCGCTGTGGTATGTGGTACTGGTTGCTGCTGGGGTGAGTCTCCACGCCCAGTATAGTATGTGGTTACCGGGGATCGAACCCGGGCCCTTGCGCTTGCAAGACAGGTGCCGGAACCACTGAGCTATATCCCTGGCCCCTGAGAATTGTCCTTAATGTTATTGGGCATTTGGGATTCCAAATAGAAGAAAATGAGACCGTTATTTATATCATACACAAAAATAAGTTCCTAAAGACTGAAGTATGAAAAGTAAAATTTTAAAGCTTTTTGAAGAAAATGTAGGTGGACAATGAACTAATTGAGAGTTTCTTAATGAGAAGAAGTATACACCAGAGAGGAAGAGCTGTTTGAGTACATATTAAACTATATGATGGGCAAAGAAATTTATCACTTTCCGAGGTGAGACCCCTTGGCCTCCCTTTCTTCTGACTGCTCTGTCTGCTGTTCATTGGCCTTCTCCTTCAAACTAGCTCCCCACACAGTTGTAAGATGGTAACTGATACTTTAAGTGTCACATCCTGACCAGCTGAGTCTAGAGGACAGGCTGCTCTGCTGGCCCACTACCCTTTCTTAAATAGGAGGGAACTTTTCCCAGGATTCTCAGAAAAAATTCTTCATTGGCTAGAGCTGGGTCACACGGGCCTTCTCTGTCCAATCCCTGGCACAGGGAGGATTATCGGCATTTGTTTAGACTAACTGTGTGAAGGTAGAATAGCTGCTAGGAGTCAGTCCCCATTACCCCCCATATCTTAATATTAGGGCCCTTTGTATAACATATATATTTTCCCAGCTACCTATTTCTTACAATGTAGATTAAAATAAGTCTTGTCTGCCATATTTCTAAAATGGCTTTTTAGGTAAGCAAAGCATGATTACATTCAGATTGTAAAAATGCAAATAATACAGAAAAATTTAGTGTAAACAAAGTGGAAGTCTCTGTATAACCTCTAAGTCTCAAATGGAGTTTATTTCTTCAAGGGCAGCAATCTGTGAAGCAGGAGCCTTCCAAAACATTACCTGTGGATTTATGCACACATATATGTGGATATACCAATTACTGGGTTTTACATACAGTAAATCATCATGCACATGCACTCAGTAGCTTTTTTCACATAACAATTTGTTTTGGAGATCTTCCCATGTGAGTTCCCTAATGGTGGACATTTAGGTTGTTTCTAATTATTTGCTCTTACAAACAGTGCTATAATTAACATCCTTGTAAATGTCTCTTTGTGCATATGGGCAAGCATTTCTTTAGGGTAGCTATCTATGGTTTGGCAATTTCTACTGCCTTTAATTGCATTGCCTGGTATCTGGCAGACGATCTTCTGCATGTACAATAACTTTTCATGTCCGTGCACCATTATAGTGTAAGTTTTAAAAAGATGTTTTAGGCAACAATTAGGAATCTAAGTTTAAGTTCAAATTCTGTGTGGATTGCTATGGTCGGCTGAGGTGACATTTGAATAGAGACTTCTCTACTCTTGGCTAAGCCTACATAGGTACAGACAGTTGACTTAGGTAGCAGGTATGATCTCCCACCCTGTCCTTAGGGCCCCAATAGCCATTGTAAAGTACATCATGGTTTTCAGACATTGAGGTATGGGGCTGGGTGCAGTGACACATCACTGTAGTCCTGGCTGCTCAGGAAATGAGACAGGAAGATGGTAGGTTCAAGCCCAGCCAGGGCAATTTAGTAAGATCCTTTCTCAAAAGAGTAAATGAAAAGATCTGGGGTGTAGCTCAGTAGTAGGGTGCCTAGTTTCAAGCCCCAGGACCCCATATACAAAAAGCTTGAGGACAGAGAAAAACACAACTTAGAGTCAAGGAGCTGTGCTGCTTTATTTCCCCCAAATCGGTGGCCATTGCTTCACCTGTGTGCTTGGATTTTCCTTTTCCTCTGGGCAGTTTCTGGCACACGTGTGTGTGTTGCCGGGCTGGTCCCTGACATTGACCCCCGTCTCCTCTTCTTCTTTCTCTTCATACTCTCCTTTCTCCTCTGGGTGCTTCCTCAACTCCTCATAATCGAATGGCTTCACATCAGTTTGGCTGTGGGAACATCTACAGTAGTTAAGAGCATGTTTTTCTGAGGCCTTGACACTAAGTTTGCCATCAGTACAAAGTATGTCTCTCTCTTTCTCTGTCTCTCTCCCTCTCTCCCCCTTTCTCTGTGTCCCCTTCTCTCTCTATCTCTTGACATCTCCTATCATTGTTTCCAACATCAGTTATGTCTGAGTCTTGAATGCTGTCAATCTAAGTTGAAAATGTGCCAGCTGTCTTAACATTATCCCTAACAGACTGCTTAATTAACCACTGATACTGTCAATAGTAGATCTTGCTGGTGTGTCAGAAAGGAGACCCATGGTCGAGCATCTCTCTTTGTCTGTCTGCCCGTCTCTCCTCTGCCTCCCTCTTAGGCCCCGAGCGTCTCTGTCTGGGAGATGGACTTTCCAGGAGCAGGATGGGACCTGAGGATGTTTGGAAGGGAAACATATAGCACAATCAAAAGTTCTCGGTGACATGATGGATATGAGGTGACTGTCATGAGCTGGAGGCCTCACCACTCAAAGGCTGAGGCGTACGTGTAGCTGCACGTATGGAGGCACTCAGTAAATGAAGCACCAGTGTACACAGTAAACAGGAGAGATTTAGGACACACGTCATGGGGGTGCTGAGATTCGCCATCCTTCTGAGATACTCAGAGTTTTTCCTATCTTTTTTTTTTTTATTCAGTCCATTTAGAGGAGAGAAGGCCATTGTCATCCCAAATAGTGTCTGAGAAAGGCTGCCTGAGGGGAAGGAAGGAGGCTAAGTTTCACTTCCTTTGTGTTTGTTTAAGTTCAAATTCTGTGTGGATTGCTATGGTCGGCTGAGGTGACATTTGAATAGAGACTCCTCTACTCTTGGCTAAACAGACATAGGTACAGACAGTTGACTTAGGTAGCAGGTATGATCCCCACTCTGTCCTCAGGGCCCCAGTAGCCATTGTAAAGTACATTATGGTTTTTTGTCCAATGTGATTTGGCGTTTGAATCAAGGTCTTGCTGGATCCCACTGCTCCTGCGTTCAACATTTGGAAATTGCAAGATGAGCTGGCCCTCTACTGCCTCCAAATTCACACTCTGTCCTCTCTGTTTCCCACCCACATATACACACTAAAATAAAGGCTAGAGACCTTTCAGGTGTCCCTCCTTCTCCTGTGGGCACAGTGTAGAGGCTGGTGTCCTGTGTGTGTGGCCTGTACCCAGCGGCCCTGTGGAAACCTAAACTGTGCCTCCTCTTCCGCACCTAGGAAGGACCATCAGAGGCAGGGGAGTGGCCTGTGACCTTCAGGACATGCTCAGTTCCTGGGCCTTGCTCCAGAAGCAGTATTGGTGGCAGCAGAAGGCATTCTCAGAGGGCAGGAAATGATGCCTTGGGCAGAAAGCCCCACTGTCCCATTCAGTGTTTTTCTTGACCTCCTGGGAACTGAGGGCCTGGTAGCCTCAGGGGCACTGAGTATGCAAGCGTCCCTACTGCCACTAGAGGGCGTGTCACTGACACAGAGGCCAGGTGCCGCCTTCCCAAGGCCGTCCGGGGAACCCTTTTGGGCTGTGAGCATCTCAGAAGGAAGTTCACTTCTGGGGATGAGCAGGGAGAGATTGGAGGCAGGAGTGGAAGCTAAACCCAGATGGCCCCAACCCCAGGCTCCCAAACCTTCCTCTGGGTTATTTTCTACTCCCGAATCTCTTTTACCTCAGATTCACCTGTCTAATTAACTCTCTGGTTGTGGTTTAGAGGAAGGCTTCACCATGTCAGCCCTGTTGACAGTGGGGGCCAGGTACTCCTTTGCCACGGGGCTGCCCTGTGCATCGCAGGGTGTTTAGCAGGGTCCCTCGTCTCTACCCACTAGATGCCAATAGCACCCCACCCCCACTCCCAGATCATGGCAATCAAAACCACTTCCAGATGTGACAAATGTCCCTCAGAATCACATCTGGTTGTAAAGCACTGTTTGTAACAATGAGTAGCCTGCTGCGGGTTACAGGAAGGGCCGAGGTTTGCGCCCCAGCCACCCAAGTCTGCCTGTGGTTAGCGCTGTGCAGTGTCGTGTGGCAACAGTAGAGATGCTCAAAGATGGCATATGTGTTCTAAATACATTTTAGAGCTGTATTTGCTCTCCTGCTTTTCCTCTCCAAAGACTGCAGAGCCTCTCAGGCTTTGCCTCACTTTATTCCACCTCCCCACTTCACTGAAACAGAGACAGAGACAGGCTCAGAGACTCCAGGGCCTTAGGCAGCCTGACCCCCAGCTGTGAGCGCCCAAGACCACTAGTCCCTAGCCCTTGGCTCCCCCCACCCCCAGCATCTGTGGGCTCCTCCTACTCCGCCTGCCTACAGGCCGCAGCCCTCCAGCTCCCCAAACCCGGGCGCCCCCCCACTGGAGGGGGGAAGCAGCAGGTGTTGATGCTAATCAGCGTTCACAGCCCAGAATTGCAGTCGCTCCCAGGCTCACACACTCCCCAAAATTAAACACTCATTATACAAAATTAATTGACATTAATTAGCAAAAATTAAAACTTTAAACACAGCAAGGCGCTTTGGGGGGAGAGTGAAGCAGGCGGGCTTTGCATTTGTCACCCCCACTTCCCACCCGCCCACCACCCCCAGACCTCCCCACTTCCATCCTGAAGCAGAGCTGGAGGAGTTCAGGGCAAGGCTGATTGTACCCTGCCAGGAGCCCAGGCCTGGCCTCTTGAGTCTGAGTCCTGGCCCCAGGAACAGAAGGCGATGCCCGTGTCAGAGGCCTGCTGACAAGGCCCACAGGCTCTGTGTCCAGTGCTGAAATGGGGAGCCAGGAGCCACCTCTCAGGCCAGGCCCCACGTCGCAGCTGAGCCAGGGAGGAGCATGGCCAGACCAAGGCGTGTAGCCATTGGGAGAGCTCCACTCCTCCATCCTTCCAGCTTTCGGATGCCTGGAGGTTTAGGTGCTAAGCCTTTCTGCTCTGTCCTACTTTGCAGTGCGACCTCAGCTAAGCACCCCCCAGACTCAGTCTCCCATCCATATGCTGAGGGGGTGGTGCTGGGTAAGCACTGAGGTTCCTGCCTGCTCGGCACCTGCTGTTGGAGATGCAAATCTCTGGGAACTTGATGTGCTGCAAGGAGCTTGAGGGACTGAATGTGGGCACTCGCATTTCAAGAGACAGGGCAGCCCAGGGGGCTCAATCACTGTTTGTGGAAGATCAGGCCTCAGGAGATATGTCTTGGGGCCAGTGCCCTCTGGGACCAGCATCTGCTCTGCTTGCCTGTAGGGACACCACAGTGAAGACAGCAGTGACCTTCAAGGGTGTGTTTCACTGGAGCCCTGAGCAGTCCCTACAGACACTTACCATTTTCCATCTTTGCTCCCCACGTTCCTGAGGGTCCCCAGATCCTTCACCGGTATGATAGTCGAAAGGACAGCAGATACACATCTCCCTTCCTCCCCCAGAGGCAGGGTAAAAAGCCAGTGCTGCCCCAGGTGGAATGCCCTCTCCCCTCACACCTGTTCCCTGCACCCCTCTCTCTCCAGCCAGTGCCAATATCTGCAACGTGGTCCTGATGCGGTACGGGGAGCTGGAGGAAGGGATTGATGTCCTGGATGCTGATGGCAACCTCGTGGGCTCCTCCAAGATTGCAGCCAGACATGTGGGTTGGCCTGGGGGGGCTTGAGGGGCCTGGGCAGGGGTTGATTTTCTTATAATATGCTACTTCCTGGGAGCTTCTCACCACAGCACCCCGGTTTTACCCTCTTGATGTCTCCTCCTCATCGCCACTCTGTGTGAGCACCAGGCCCCTAGGGCTGTCCCCGGCCAAGCGTGCTCCACTGGACAGTTCTGCATTTCTCTCCGGTCTCACCTCCCATCACCGCTGTAAAGTGTTCTCATTTCTTGTCCCAGCCCCTCAGAAACCAGCTCCTCAGATGAAGTGTTAATTGGTGAGGGTAAGGGAGACCCCCCAGGACTTGCTCCCCGTCCCCAGGACTGGGGAACCTGTCACTCTGGGCCTCGCTGTCCTCTTGGGTAAAAGAGGAAGCTGGTGGTGAGCGGAGTGTGACCGGGATAATAGGCTGTTCTGTAGCACTGCCTCCCTGGGACCCAGCCCCGGGGCTCCTGGGTTCTCAAACACTGGAGGCAACTAGGGAAGAATATTTTGTTACAAGACCTTTCCTTCATCTTGTTTCACTGGCCTCAGTCACTCAGTCACTGTAATTTAAGAGAAACAAACAAACCTCCTAGCCCATTGGTCCATGTCCTGTGCCTCCCTGGTGTTTATCCAGATGGTGGTTTGTGGCTTGTCCTGTTGTCCTGGGCTCTGTCTGAGTGCTGGGAAGGGGCAGGTGGTCAGCCCTGAGGTGGCTGAACATCCCCTGTCCATGAGGCCTCTTGGGGAGCCTGCAATCCGGGAAAAGCGCTATGTTCCCCGCTCTGGACCCCATCAGTCAGGGCACAGCTGTGTCTCTGCTGGACTAAGGCAGGCCAGAAGCTGGGGGCCCTGTAGGGGGTTGTGTCCTGCTCTCTGCCCGTCTGTGGGCTTCCTGAGGCTGGTCATGGAGGACTCGAGTTCCATCCTTGAGCCTATCGTCAGAAGAGAGTTAGTCTCAATTTCCCCGCTGACCTCAACCCCAGCCCTTTCCCCCTGTCTTCGTCAGGGAGGGTAATTGTGACCACTGTTCCTCATAGGTCAAGCAGCAAAGAAGCCACGCTGTCCTGAAGCCCTGGGCTTCTTCCAGCCTGACTCATCTCTTCCTTACTGTCTAGGGAAAGACTCCAGGATCCGTGGGCTCTGAGCCATAGCTGGAAACTCCTCTATGGTGGGAAGCCCGTGGGGTGACAGAGACTCCACACAATGGCCATCAGAGCACAGAACTGCCACTGAGCTGGGCCAGGAGGGTTCTATGGGATGCCCCAGAGCAAGGCAAGGGTGCCAGACTGACCCCTGATGGACACCCTGCAGGAATCGGGGAGAGACGTGGGCCCCTTACAAAGTTGGCTTCTAGTCACCAGAAAGGAGACTTTAAGAGCCCGGAGACAGATGCTTTGAGTCTTTGTCTTTAAGAGAAGCTCACTGCCAAAAGAAGTCAGTTCCGGAGTCTGTCCAGCCCCAGCGGTTCTGGCCCTTCTACCACCTGCTTTGTTTTGAGAGCACCTCAGACCCTCCATGTGCCACTTGAAGCCCTGACACCCCAGGTTGGGAGGTGCCCCCGCCACCTGAGCACCTGCCTGAGCACTGCCCCCCAATATGTGTCAGGTAACAGGAATCTGCTCTTTCCAAACGTGTGTGGTGAGAAGCCAGAGTAGCTTTTTTTCTGTTGACTGGAGCGCAGCTTTGCGAGCAAGTCCATGAATAATTCTAGGCTGCCAGATGTGCTGGGTGGCAGTACACACACCTAGAGCCTCTGGGACAGGGTCTGCTGCCAGGTGGCTGCCCTCCCCCCAGGAGCCCCTCACTACAGCCTGTCTTGCCCCACAGGCCCTGCTGGAGACGGCACTGACTCGAGTGGTCCTGCCTATGCCCATCCTGGTGCTCCCCCCGATTGTCATGTCCATGCTGGAGAAGTAAGTTGGGCAGCTGGGATGGAGGGCAAAGGGGGATGGGGGAGGGGGTCCTGTGAGCCTAAGGTAAGGGACAGGGAGCTTCTGGGAACCTGGCCAGTTTGTTTTGGGGATGGAAATATCCTGCTCTCTGTCAGACTCACACAGGAAGTAGGGGTGGAGTGGTCCTGTGAGAGGCTGTGGCATGGCCACAGACAAGGTTAGTGCTGCCTGAGGAACTGCTGCTGAGGTGTGTGTGTGTATGTGTGTGTGTGTGTGTCTGCTCACCTACACACACATGTGTATACATATGCTCTCCTAGTGAATGGTGCAGGACTACTGCGAGACAGACTCTGAGGTTCCTGGTTGGAAGCCTGGATTTAAGGCCAGCGTCATTCCTTTCAGACATCCACCATAAGTAACCTACCTGCTTCCCTCAGAGGGATGGTCTAAGGATGCATATCTGTCATGCCTGTAAAGAAATAAGGGAATTAATAATATTAATAAGATGAAACAGCAGGATTGCATGTTTCAGGCCAGCCTGGACAATTTAGGGAGATCCTCTTTCAAATAAAAAGTGGGCTAGAAATGTAACTTAGTGGGAGAGAACTTCTGAGTTTGACCGAGAGTATGAGAGACAGAGAGATTGAGATTGGTTGTGATTCTATGAATTAATAAGTGTGAAAATGAATGGTGAGGATTGAAGTGGTACTGCAGAGAGAGCTTGAGCAAACAGGAAGGAACCAAGCCCTGAGGTCCAGGGTAGACCCAAGAGAACAGCACAGAGCAGGGGAGGGCTCTAAGTGGAGGGGACCCAGAGGTTCCGAGCCCTGCTCTGTGTGGGTGCTGGTGAGGGGATGGTGGGTGAGAGTTTCTGCAGAAGGGAGGGCTCTCCGGGGAGGCTATAGGCCTGCTCTTCAGGGTTGGGAAAGTCCAGCCTGGCCAAAGCAAAGCATGCTCATGGGGGCAGCAGATAAAAGGCCTCATGCAGCTGGCTGAGATCATCTCTCTCACCCAAGAGGGGGTTAGCACTTCTTGGCACCTGAGCAAGGCGTGTTGGACACTGGGACTGAAGGAAATCCAGCCCGTATGGAAATTCAAAAGGCAAAAATAAATAGATCTTAGGAGGGCAATCTGTTTTGTGCCCCTAGGCCTTCTGTCTCTAGCTCCCTTGTGAAATAAAGTTGCCCCCCAACAGAGATGAGGAGGCAAATGTCTTCAAGGGTGCTGAGTCCTGAACCTCAGAACTGTGAGGCGGGCTCACTGCATTGGTCACCAGTCACCGGCATGATTCTGGTAACATACCGCACTTATATAATGAGCAGGGAAACCTCGGTATTCACAAACGGGCATGAAAGGACTATGGAGGTTCAAGATTTACAGCAAACTGGTCCATCAAGGCTTAAGAAAGTCATTCCAAGAGAGCAGAATCTCAGCTGTCCATGGTCCATGTCATGCTGCAGCTGCAGGACCCAGAAAGCCCTCTGCATGGCTTTTACACCCCTGATTTCTGGGCTAGGGCATTGCAGGATATCCTGTGCTGGGGGGAATGGGAACAGCCTGGTAGAGGTTCCTCCTTAACTCTGGGTTGTAGTCCCAGCACATTCTAGTTATCCTAAGTTCTACAAGCAGGAGGTGGTGGAAAACGAACTCAGTGAAGGCCATGTGGAGACCTGTCCTTTGCTCAAAGCCTGTGATGTCTGCCCAGTTTGCAAAAGGTGGGATAATAGTTGATGTCCCATTGGTTTGGGGACCTGACCGTGGCTTTAGAGTCATGGGATGTAGTGTGGTATGGGAGTTCTTTTTCTGATTTTTTTCTGAGACAGTCTTGCTGTGCAGTTCAGACTGGCCTTGAACTCCTTATGTAGCCTAGGCTGGTCTCAAGCTTGCAGTGATCTTCTTGCCTCAGCCTCCTGAGTGCTGTGCCACCACATCCAGCATGATATAGGTAGTTCTGAACCTTCCAGACTAAATGTACCTAGTGTCGTGGGTGCTGCATAGTCTGTGTCGACTCAGGGTCCAGGCAATCCACTGGATAGGGTGGTGAGACTTTAGGTGTTTGTTGCTCCTTCTGGAGCTCTAGGAAAGGTCTCTGGAGACAAGAAAGAACCATGAATATCAAGATGAACAAGGCCAGCTTGTGCCTTCAAAGACTTACTAATCCCACCTATTTGAGGGCAAGGAAGTGGAGTGAACTGAGACTTGGGGGGGAGGGGGGGAATGGAAGCCTGGCTCCTGCCTCACCATTTCCTGCCAATCAGCTGTGGTCTCCACACTTCAGTCAAGCCTCAGTTTCTCCCTGGAAAATGGAGACACTATTCCCTGGTGCTTTGCATTTTGCAATATCTAGACACTCTTTGGTCCATTATAGAGGCCCCACCAAGCATGCCACAGCCAGAGGGTGGACAGTCTCTAGTGCATGGTCTCTGCTGAGAAGAGTGGTGAGGGAGGCAGCCCCACCCTCTGGAGCCCAGGATGGGTGAGGGAGTCCGGACAGCCAGAGAAAAAAGACAAAAGAACACTTACAAAGCAGCCTACTTGCAAATTAATGGAGTGCAAATTAAAACTGCTGAAGGAATGCACAGCAATAGGGGAGACCAGCTGTTGTGTGGCAGGGCTGGGACTTGACTTGCTTGCCTCTGGCCTCACGCTGGTCTCTAGGAAGTGCATTCTGAGCTGAGGAGCCAGCGCTTCCTGCTAGGTAGGATGAGAAAGGTTGGAGCTACCAACACCCTTGTCCTTGGCTCTGAGACTGCAAGGGGGAGTCTCTGGTAGGAAGCAGAGAAGACACAGGAGTTCACAGGTCGGATCCTCCAACTCCCCAGGTGGAAGCTGGCTTTTAACTCAGGGCGAGGATGCCCGCCCAGGTATCCCTCCAGCTCAAAGGCCAGCACAGATGCTGCATCTAAAGGGCCTTAACTCACTCCCCAGCCCCAGGATGCCCTGGAAATGCTGCTGTATCTAAGTTGGGTGGGGTCCAGGCCACAGCCCCGGTGGGTCCCTGAGTCCGATCCCCATCCTCCTTCGTTCCCTGGGATCCGGGTCTTTCCTTTCTCCAGGCATTTGCACATCTCTCCGTCTGCACATTTTAACTCCCCCAGCTGCCTTTCCAATCCCTCCCTGCCATTTCCCTTCCCTCTTCCCCTCCCCCTGCCCTGCTACCTTCGCTCTGACGGCTTGGGGCAGGGACTCCGGAGCTCTGGGTTGGTTACAGCCTTGGACCCGCTTCTTTCCTGAGTAGGGAGCTTCCCTGCCCACCGGAGATTGCAGCCACCACCGGGAGGGAAGAGCTCGGGTCATGGCGCAGAGGAGGAGACTTGTGCAATGCCTTCTGCCTCTCAGGAAGTTCCGAGGAGGGGGCCTGCGATCTGCCCCTTTCCTGCCTGCCTGGAGAGAACTTCACTCTCCTGTCACCCTTTTCTGCCCTCATACCCTTAGGGCTCCCCTCGAGCATCACACTCTCCTGCCTCAGCCAGGGGGACAGGAGGCAGCCGCACTTTGCCCAGCCTATGTGCTATGTACAGAGCAGGCTGTGTGTCCCACCCTCCTAGCTGTGTTTCAGTGGTTCTGAGCTGAAAGCCATCTCAAAATTAGTCCTGCCCTTTCTCCAGTCTCGGAGGAGGTCTTAAGCTTATTCTGGGAAAAGTGCGGGGCAGCATGGGCCAGATGGAAAGCGAGGGCACTTGTCCTTGTGCTCTCAGACTTGTGGAGCCCCCTCTCCTCGCGCAGTCAGGCAGAGTTTGACAGCTGGATAAATCAAGAATCTGTGCCCCTAGGAGAGGCTAGCTAGCATACAGCTCAGCCCCAGGGCCTTCCTCCTCCTGCGCCGGGTAACGCAGACCAGAACCACAGCAGTAATGACGCACAATTACAGAACACTTGTGAAGCCCAGGCAGGAACTGATGCTTTTTCTCACATAAAATTGTGAAGGAATTGAATCTTTATTACTACCTAAGCAAGGACAGCCTGGGACAGTGTTTCTTGGAAGTGTGATCTTGGAATCCTCTATTTTAGAACTCAGAGGGGTTTCTTCAAATGCAAATTTCTAGGTCTACTACCAAAGGAATCAGACTCAAGGGGGAGGGGCCCTTGGGAGTTTGCTTTGGTAACCAGCTGCCTAGACCACTCCAGTACACACAAAATCTTGAGAACTGCTGATCCTAATTTTGTTATCAGCCCAGGGTCGAGTGTTCTGGGAATGCTTCACCCAGAAGGTGAAGGTGAGATGAGGCTTACTTGCCCCCATACTATGGACCTGTCCCAAGGGGGCTGTATTAGTCCAGCTTTCCATGACTGTAACAAATACCTCAAGTGATTATAAAGAAATATATTTTTTTCTTTTGTTTATTTTGTTTTGTTTATTTTGTCTTGTGGATTCAGAGGTTTCAATCCACGATTACTTGACTCCATTGCTCTAAACTATGGAAGAAGCATATTGTGGTAGAAGCAGATAACACAGAAAATCTGATATTTTTATTGCCAGGCAGTAAAAAGAAGGGGGAAGGAGAAAACAGAGAGTCAGACAGACAGACAGATAGACACTGGTGTCCACTGCCTTCATCCATTTAAGGGGTGACCTGTAGACCTTCCACTAGGCCCCATACATACTAGGCAAGTGCTCTACCACTGAACTTTTTCCTCTCTCTCTTTCCCTGTGTCTCTGTCTCTCTCTCTCTCTCTCCCCAACCCCTCTAGACAGGGTCTTGCTAGGTTGTGGAGGCTACCCTTGGACTTTTGATCTTCCTGTCTCATCCTCCTGAGTAGCTGGGATTACAGGTGTACTCCACCATGCCCAGCTTTAGATCCCACTGATTCAGGTTTCTACCACCTCCTAATTCTACCCATGCTAGTGACTAAGCCTTTAACATGTGGGCTTTTGAGAGACAGTTAGGACTCAACCTATATCAGAGGTCAGATTTAGTGCTCACTTGTCCTCTGGCAAATAGTCCAGTTGTCCAGAATGCTGGTCCCTCATGCCTCCCCCTGCTTCCACCAAACAGAGCGTTGTGATCTCCACTGTGGGGGCTGCTGGATCGTGCACGTGGAAAGCTCTGCTGAGTGTGGCTGTGCTACCTTTGCCAGCTGCTGTGGTCCCCACTGTCTCGGGATCCCATTCCGTCCAGGGGTGGGACACCCAAGGCCCTGGGGGAGGGTTTTCATGTTCTTCTCTTGTCCAAGAAACTCACTCCAAAGCCTGACACAGGAAGTGGGGCAGCTGTGCCATGCTGGGAATGAAGCTGGAAGAAGGTCCTAAAGATGGGGCTGGGCTGGCAGTACTTACAGAGTCAGGAGTTCAGGCAGCAGCTTTGGCGTTGGCCCTGGGTGAGTCCCTGCTCCTGTCTGTGGCTCTTGGATTGAAGGTGATGAGGTGGTCAGTGGAGTGTCTTCTGCTTCCACACATAGGACAGGACACCCCTCTGGGCCGTGCGTGCGGAGGGGTGTGTGTGCTGTCTTCTTCGTTAGATGTTCTGCTTTGTTTATTAACTGACTGTCCTATGTCTCCCTGCAGCAGTGATAGACAGGCCCTTCCATTGTCTCCCACACGTGACCTTGACACAGCGCTGGACACACAGTGGGTGGCTACCCCGCACATATTCATTATAATTTGAGTAGCTAAAGATTCAACCAGCATTGTTCTTCATGACCAGGGCAGGGAGGAGGAGTGACAACTGGAGATGGCCCCAGAGAGAGAGAGTTCTGCTGCGTCTGTGTAGCTAGGGGCTGGCACTCGCCGGGCAGTCAGACTGCCTCTGCCCAGAGACTGAGCAGGGCCCAGCATGCTGGCCAGCGACCAGCCCACAAGGTCTCCAGGTCCTCAGGCCTCACAGCCCCTCCTTCCCTCTCACCCACAGGACGGCTCTCCTGCAGGCACGCCCCCGGCTGCTTCTGCCCGTGCAAAGCCTCGTGTGCCTGGCAGCTTTCGGCCTGGCCCTGCCGCTAGCTATCAGCCTCTTCCCACAGATGTCAGAGGTCAGTGGGGATCGGGGACAGTGAAGGGAGGGTACTGTTGGGTCATTTATTAACAAAGATGTATCCGGGGTTGACTCCTGAGCACTGTGTGAGGCACTGGGATTAGAACGGTGAGTGACACTGGCCAGGCTGCGGCCTCTCAGAGTTGAAGGTCCAGAGGTAAACACAAGGATGAAACAAGGTCTAGTGCATGAAGTCAGTCAGCTGGACACAGGAGGAGACAGCCCCAAGGGAAGTGAGAGTTCCCTGGGTTAGAGTTGGCCAGGTGAGAAGGTCTGGATACCCAGAAGCTAGGAACCAGTAGTGGGGGAAGGTGCCGAGGCAGCACAGGGCGTGTCCTGAGAGCAGCAACAGAGTGAGAGTCGGCGGGCCGGGTAAGGGGAGCCGGGGCAGGTGGTGTGTGGAACTTGGAAGCCAGGGCAGAGAAGGGACACGCTGTCCTGGGGGCTGTCCAAAGCAGGACAAGGATTCTTGGTTTTGAACAGTCCCCATAGCTGTGTCCTGAGGCTGGGTTGGAGCTCTCAAGAAGGACCATCAGGAGGCTGTGGCGGGCATCCAGCCAGAGATGATGGCGGCTTGGACCAGGCTGCTGGCAGTGGGCATCGAGAGAAGTGGGGCCTCTGAGGGAGCTGGGTAGCCGTTTCATCAGGATTTCATGAAGAACTGCATGTGGTGGGAGGGAAGGGAGCCGGCGGGATGCATGTCTGGCTTTGAAAGCAGAAGGCATATATGGGTACTGCTGAACAAGATGGAGGCACAAGAGAGGTGGGGTTGGAGGAGGACAGAAAGTTGAGTCGGGGGGATCCATGGGTGCGAGGAGCCTGCACAGCGCAGCATGCATGTGGAGGTGCCTGTGGAGAGCTGGCTCAAGTCTGGAATTGAGGAGAGAGGCCTGAGCTCAGGGACAGAAGTAGAGGCCACCAGAATAAAGCCAGGCCCGTACAGGCAGGGCCAGGAAAGTCTGACTGAGGTAGGTGGGTCACTCAAGGCCCATGAGGCTAGAGAGACCTGTTATCCTTCAGGCAATGAAGGCAAACCCTGTACCTAAGAGGGGAGTGGGGAAGGGGGAGAGGTAAGGCTACAGATGGAGGGGAGAAAGAGAAATGATATCGCTAGAGTAGAAATGGGGTCCAGAGAGCTTCTGTTTACTTTTCCCTTGTTTGAATGGGCAGGACTGGGATTTGTGTAAACTGAAAAGGGAAGTACCCGGAGGGAAACTGAGGACATGGCCCAGAAGAAGGGAGGGAACCAGAGCGCAGACGAGGGTCAGATCTTGGCAGGGCATGAGCCCTCTGCCCACTGTAGCAGGCGGGAGAGAAACCGGGGGCAGATGGAGTGGGGAGAGAGAGGAGCAGGCTCAAGAGGGCGAAGAATGCGTGGTGCAAGGAGTATCTGGGCCATGGGAAGCACAGGGTTGGGGGAAGGGGAGGTCGGGCCTGATAGGAACGCGCTGAATCTGTGATTGTGAGTCTGACCCCGCTTCAGAAAAGGCCCACGGAGGTGGTAGGAGGAAAGCCAGGGGGGGGTGACAATAAGGGGCAGGCTGGTGAGGACTAGACCCAGGGCCTCAGAGTAGGAGGTGGAGACCCCGACTCCAGGCCCGGGTCCCTGGGGATACCACCAAAGCCAGCCTGGTACTTGGTAAGAGCCCATAGTGCTTGGCTTTGTTGTGAGGATAAGGACATCCTTCCCATCTTCAGAAAGTCTAGCTTGGGTGCCAGATAACCTAGAAGTTTTGAAGGCATGAGGGTATTTTTGGAGATCCCTGGCATCTGCATCGTTGACAGGCTGGCCCTGGCATCCCCTGAGGCCTTGTTTGTCTCTATGCTGTCAGCTTGAGCCCAGGGTCCTAGTAGAGGTATTGAAGGCCCCACATGCTAGTAGCATGGTTGTGCTGAGAGCTGCAGGAACTTGTAAGGCTTTTCTCATACTCTGCCTGCCTATGTGGGGAGGAACCCAGGGCAGAAAAACCCAGGACCCTGAGCCTATCCCAGCTGCAAGGATTCTGAGGTCTGCCAGCTGTGCTGGGAAATAAAGGCCCAGAGAAGCCAGGTGCCAATGTGAGAGGGAACTGGAGGCATGGGCCCAACCCCTAGTGCTGAGAAGGGGCCCAGAGGCACCTTCTGTGCTTCACAGAAGCTCCCTATCAAAGCTCCGCTTCTCTGATCCCCATGGCTGTCCAAATAAGCATGGAAGATAGTTTTTCTGGATATCTAACCAAAGTCCTTTTACTACAAGCCAAGCTGCTTTCTCTCAGTGGGGAAGAATATAGTCACTGCCTACTAGGTCTTTGTTCTCTAGAGTAGGAGAGCAGGAGCATGATTTTCAGAGCTACCAGCTCAGTTTCAGAAGGATGCAGGGCATTATGGGGTATCTGGAGACCTGTCTGTGACCCATGACACCAAGGCCATCAGCCAATGGCTGAGAGGACCTCACACTCCCCTATTCATCCTCCCAATTAATTCTAACAAGGTGCTTCTTCCCATACAGAGATCATGTCTCACATCCCAGAAGCCAGTGGGATTTGCCTTAATAAGTCTGGACTTGCTTGAGCTGACCCAACCTTGCCAAAAGTCACCAAGGCTGTCAACAGAAGTAATCACTGAAATACTCATTAATTAATTGAGGGACTTGGAGATCAAGTTTAGGAACTGGTTCCTAGAATGGCTAGCAAGAAGTGATTGGTATGGTTTCTAGATGTGGAGGGAAGAACTTCAATCTCCTCTTTAGTTTGTGGGAAGGAGCTTTTGTCTTTTTGTTTTTCGCATCAGTATGCAACACTGAGCATCAAATTGAAAATAATAATAATAATAATAATAGTATCTGCCTTTACTAAGCATCTACTAGACCAGGCAGCATGCTAGGAACTCTGCAGTCCTTGTTGTATTAAGTTCTCCTAATGCCTTCAGCCCATAATATTGTTGAATATCAAGGAATGTTAACTAGACAATAAGATGTGTGCAACTATGACCGACCGTGGGGACAGATCTGGCTGGATGTAAGGAACCTTCAGAGTACAGGAGAAAACTGAAGCCAAGGAGAGGGTGAGGTCACTGTGGGAGAAGGAAACCTTGTCAAGAAAGGAAAGGAGCTGTGAAACGTAGGGGAGAACCCGGGTGGAATGTATTCCTGATAAGCAAGGGCCAGGCCATTTCGAAGTGAGCTATTACAGAGGGGATTCATGACACTGATATAACTTGAGTAACTGGGTGATATAGCAGCCTAGGAGGCAAAATGGTCATCAGTGTTCGGTCTTTGTTCAGAGCAGTGAGCTCGGGGGAAAGGTAAGCATGTGAAATCAGCCAAAATATTTTCAATCCGTGGTGTTCTGGGAAATGGCAAAAGGGCAGCGATCCAGAGGGACTGGATCCAGAGACCCAGTGGCCCATCACCTGAGATGAGAAGGCCCAGTGGGTAGAGGGGCCTACTTCACTGTGGAAGGGAACTAGAGAGTCCAGCACATGGCAGTCCTACAAAGCAGGTACCAATATCCTTTGTTTACAAACAATTAAACTGAGGCTTGTTAAGGTTGAATACTTTACCTAAGGCATGTGTTGGTAATCGTGGAGCTGGCTTAATATCCAGGCGGAAAGACTGTATAATCCTCCTCATCCTGTCCACACCTCACTGTAAAAGAGGCCCAGTGTGTTGCTCAGACCTCTCTCACACCATTCTCTAATCAGTAGGAGTGTTCCTGTGTCCTCCTCTTGGCCTCCTAGCCTGCACAAGACACATGTCCGTATTTCACAGGATACTACTGAAGAGTGCAACTCTGATTTCTGAGAGCTGAGGGTAGGGAAGTCTAGCTGCCTAACAGCTGGCCCACAAGATCTCCGCATGACCTGTGTGAGAACTGGGGGATGGGGCCTGGCTTCCCTGCTGGGCCTAGTTCCATTGCCTGTGTAGGGAACACAGAGTCTGCTCAGATGGGTGCTGTGTCTTAACCAGATGGGCCTTGCAACCCAGGAACACTTGACCAGGCTGTTCCCAGGCATGAGCAGGCCCATTCTCACCCAGGATCTGTTCCTTGTCCTATGGTTCCCCATGTAGATTTAGGAGTACTTTGCCTTCTCATAACTGGTGTAGTAGGATGACTTCTGGTCTCAGAGAGCCTCCATTCCAGAGATGGAAGTAGAAAGTCAGTAGTTCTCAGGTGGTGGGGAAGACTGTGGCGGTACTTGCCTTGGGGTCACTTTAGTAAGGTAGGTAGTGGAAGCCTCCCTGGGCTTCCTGACTTATGGCCTTTCTGGCCCTATTCCCTCTGGAGATTAGGGCTCTGAATTAGAGATCTCTATCCTTCCTACCTGCACCCACCCACATACACTGCTGCCTCAGGTCCTTCCAAGAGGTCAGAGTCCAATCTGTAGACCCATCGGCGTGGCTGCCACAAGAGGGTGACAGGGTGATGGCAAATGTCCCTCTGACTCTGACAGCCAGTACTGCCTACCTGGAGGCGCTTCCAGTCCTGGCTAATGAACCTCATGTCTCTTGGGAGCAAGAAGCCACACCTTGGCCAAGTCGCTCGTCCCTCCGCCCTGCCTCTGTCTCTGCCTCTGTCCTTCTTTGTGCTCTTCTCCCTTCTGTGATTCCTCTGGGTCTGTCCCCCTATCTGCAGTGCTCCCCCACCCCGCTCCCCTGAGAGCTGAGGGGCTGGGGAACAGGGCTGCACATACAAGCCGGAGCCATTGTTCGACAATCTGTTTTTGTCTTCATCTTGTTGGCAGGCGGCAGGAGAGGAGCAAAAGGTTAATGAGGCACTGTGAACGGGCGGCGCGGCAAGCCAGCATGGTGACAGGGAACTAATTAGGAGCAGTTTAACAGGAGGAAAAAGTGAAATCTCCTCTTCACCAACTGTCAATAATTAGCTGATTTGGTGAGGTTGAAATGTGTCCACGGAAGGTGGGGCTTGTCTGGGGAGGCATGTCGTAAGGAGGGGGGGTACCCAGGGGCAAGGCCCAGCTCCGAGGTGGCATTGGGGCAGAGGCCATGCTGTGTCCCCGAGGCCTGCCCTCAGTCCCTCTGGCTGGTAACCCTCGGCCAAAGCCCTCTGCATGGCCTGGGTCTTAACCTCGGAGCCCTCAGCCTACTCAGCTGACAGTGGAACTGAGCTCTTGCCTGGCCCTGCTTGGTTGAGTTCTGGAAAAAAAATGCCAGATGTAGCCCTGGTGCTAGAGTCAGGCAAGCAGTGGTAGCCCTGTGACCTAAAGTCCCACACTTGCCTGGCCTGCCCTGTGGATGTGCCCTATGGCCACCTTCTGGGGCCACACCTGGCTCATGGATAAGTGCCGAGGGGCAAATAGGCAGGGTCTTAGGACCCCTTGAAGCATGCCTCATGGCTGCCTGAGCCCACTAGCAGCTGCTATGGAGACCTGCTCCAGAGTGAGGGAGACAGGGAGACTGGGTTGTGTGCCCTGGGTTGGGGCTGCAGACAGAGGCGCTGGGGTATTTCTGCAGGGCTAGGGGCTCTGGGTGTTTCTTTCCTGCCCTACCAATTCGGGTCTGTAGTGGACGAGGAGTCAGGTTCACTAGCCAGAAGGGTTGTTTCCTGTTTGGCCTGTTTGCTCGGTCAGTTGTCTCCTCCTTTGTGGGCCCCTGACCTTTGCCCTTCCCTGACACCTCTGCAGAGGACCCCTCCTCCCCTCAGCAGCTTCTGCTGAACACCTTGACAGAAGAAAGACCTAAGACCCCTCAGGGCTTCCTGCTCTAAGCTTCACTGTTAGCCCTATCAACTCTAGACCTTTTTCTCTCAGCCTAACCCCTCCTCCCCTCAGCCCTAAAGGGTGCTGGAGACTTGAAGGTGTGTTCTGAGGGAGGCTGAAGACTCCCCCCCACCTTGTCCTCAGCGTCATCAGATGTGTCTCTTCCTGGCCACAGAGGGTGGCTCTTAGAGGCTACATCCATGTGTAGGTAGGGAACGTGGGTCAAGCCTAGCCGCTCTGTATGCCTTCCTGCCCCCTTACAGTTTCCAGGGATAAGGAACAAAGAGATGCACCCCCTATTCACTGAGGAAGGATGTGGTTAACCCCAATGGGTACCAGAACCTCCAGCCCTGAGAAACGGTGGTTTGATGAAACAGCTTTGCTAGGTAGCTGTGATCCACCAGAAGCCAATGTCTCTGCAGCTTGTCTCCCTTTCTCTGAGAAAGATTTGAACTCCTCACCAAGAGAGGGAAGAGTTAAGAATGGCCTCAGATCCTCTTACAAGCTATTCTAGAAATAGCTGCCCCTGGAGACTCTTCCCTGTGTGGCTGTCCAGATCTGTCCCACATCACGTGTGCAAACACCAGTCCCATCTCCAGCCTTGGGACAACAGCCGTCTCCCTCCCTGACTCATGGGATTTCCTAAGGCCACAGCTTGTTCTCTGGGCTGCCTGAGCCCACTAGCAGCTGCTAGTGGCTTCACCTTGACTGTGCTGGTTACTGTTTTCAGGTCTGTCCAAAGCCAAAGACAATGTCTCAGGAGAATCATGTCCCTCCAGAGTCCACAGTGGCTTTCAGTGTCCCCATAGCAGGAAACGCCTCCTGTCCAGTCTCAAATCTGTCTCCTACTTCGCTTGAAGATGTTTGTTTGGGGTTTTTCTCATTTACTGCTTTAATCAGTCCCTACTGAACTCCAAAGCAGGCTATTTTTGCCTTCAGAAATCTGCCGCCTCCCCGCCCGCTGCTTTCTTGGAGTTTGCCCACAGGACCCCCCAGGAGGGACGAATGGGGATGGCAAAGCCACTCAGAGCCCAGGAACGCCAACGCCACCTGTCATGTTGCCTGTTTCCCACACCCCTATCCCCAATCCTTGCATGTACACAGGCACACACAGGTGTGAGCATGCACACACACACACACACACACACACACACACACACACACACACACACACACACGAGTGTGCACACACTCCTGATGAAAGGCCTCGGCCAGGCCATCTCCCAGCCTGTCTTCTCCAGTTCTCCCTCTCCCAGGACCTTCTGGACCAGCTCAGTGAGTTCAAGGCCTATAGGAAGCTCAGTTGTGTGAAGCTTCTGTGGAGAAGATGAAAAGCATTGATCTGTGTGCACTGTTCTGAAAAAGGTGGCCATAGGAACAACTCAGCCTGGGGAGCTGAGCTGGCAGGACAGGCGCTGGGTACTGGTGTGACCTCAGGCCCTGCCTTCCTCAGGTAGCAACATCTGGGTATGCCAGCCTTTGAAAGGCACTCCTGTCTCTTCCTTGATTTTATCCTCACCCCAGCGCTGGGAAGCAGAACATTTCCCCACTGCACCTGTGCTGAAACTGAGGCCTTGAGGCTTAGAAGGTGGTGGGCAGAGAATGATTTTGAGATTGGTCCACCAGGGGGCACCAGGCACAGTGCAGAGCTCCGAAATGAGGAGGGGGCTTGGGGCCTCTGCTGCCGTTGAAGCATGCCGGGAAATCAGAAAAGTAAAAGGAGCCATGCACCTGAGGTATTCCTATGCTGTTTGGCTCACCTGTTAGTGAGCACCGTCAGAGTAAGGTGGGAGACACGGAGCCTTCCCTAGTCAGGTGGGGTGGGCTGCAAGACAACTGGACGTGCACTTGGCCTTCTCTTAGGGATGGGCTGAAGACAAGAATAAGTGCTGGGGCCCCAGAGGCAGACAGCAGGGAGGCTTTTAGGAAGGGCAGCTGTAGAGGAATAGGACAGACCCTGCCCTCTGGCCTCAGCTACATAGGAAAGGGACAGTAGCTGGTAGGAGCAGAACCTGGAGAAAGTCCCAGAAGGCCTTGAGTATTTGGCCAAGGAGTCAGCTTAACCGAGAAGGCCTCGGAGCCCAGAACCAGTACCAGAGGCCTGATCCAGTGGTCTGGGATCCAGGCTCAGGCCTCAGCCGCTCCCCAGCTCTGACCTAACATCCCGTTCTTCCAGGGGCACTCAGGATAGGGCTTGTGCATAAGTGTATGTCCGAGCAGGACCTGTAGACTGCCCAGCCCTGGTTACAGGGTACATGTGATTGCCTGGTGAGCAACCAGTCTGGGACCTGGCATAGTCCCTAGGCACACAGGGTCAGCCAAGTGTCTATATGGCCTTTGGCACCCTCTGTCATTTCTGCCACCACCTGCAGACCCTCAGAAGCTCAGACTTCAGGCCAGGCTCAGGAAGTGGCTTTGAGTTGTGCCACAGGGTCAGCCTGAGCACCCCACCCCCAGCCTTTTGTCTTTGAAAAGGAGGCCAAAAAGCCAGCAGCAGAAAGGCCAGGAGGAGGAAGGGCTTTGTAGTGGGTAAAAACCCCCGAGAGTGGGGCACAGGCTGGGGGATCCAGTTTCCTGTTTATGTCTCTACACCTTAGCTCCAGGTTCAAATATGTAAACTATCCACTGGCCCTGGCTGCAGGTGTGTGTTCCCAGGCTGGGGCAGAGGTGCCCTGAATGCATTCCTGACTCTGGCCCCCCACCCACAATGAGCCAGTCCAGAGACGGGTAAATAGCTCCAGGTTAACCCTTCCCAGGCCTCAGAGGAAGGCTGTGCGGCTCTTCTAGGATCGACACAGCTGGACCTCGGGGTTCTCCGCCTCTAGGGACATCTCCTGGGAGGGATGGGTGTGTGGGGTGCAGTCGAGGCCGTGATATAGGAAGGCTAGGAGAGTGTACATGGCTGTGTGGGAGCCAGGGTGCGAGTCCTGCTGAGTAGCCTGCAGTTCTCAGGGTAACACTGCTTCTTTCATGGCAGGCCAGGAGCAGTCCTGGCATCCACGATCGGCCAATGCTGATTGATAACTTTGGCTTCCTCCATGGTCCCTTGCAGCTTCTATCCTCTGGTGTAGTGGCTCCCCACCCCTGAAGCTCTACTTCCACAGCCCCTGCGTCAGTCTCTCTTGTGCCTGGGAGGAACCCAGAAAGAGAAAGTCACAGCTTCCTGCCTTCTCCAGCCAGCAGCCAGGGCCCAGGGTACCCCATCTCCTGTGGCTGCTCCTTACTCAGTTTCCTCCTCACTTTCTCCCCAGAGAAGACCCCTCTGCACTAGTTCACCGTCAAAACCAAGTCACTGCCTTCTCAGCCCAGCACCCAGGGGCTCTGGAAGCTGGTGCTGGTGGCCTCTGTGCCGCACTCATTCTTCTCACTGTGCCTGGCATGTCCTTCCACAGCTCCCACGGTGAACCTCAGTGGCCACCGCACTGTTTCTTCTGCTGCCAGCCTGGCCCATAAAACCAACGTTTGCTTCCCACCCTCGGCAGCAGAGGACCCAAAGAGTGGCGCTTGCTCTTTGTTTCTGCTTTGGGATCCTGGATCTGACAAAGGCGGCAGAAGGCAACCTCAGTGCGCAAACCGTCCTCCCTGCCACCATTCCCAGTCCTCATGGAGGAGTGAGGGCTCCCTACACACGCCAGAGAGGTGGCTTCCAAGGGGGTCTCTGTGATTGGTGAGAGGGAAAAAAGTAGCCAATTTGATCAGGCAGGTAGCACAGGATTCCCTGCCCTGGCTTCCTCAGGACCAATTGAAATTTGAAAATGGCAGACCTCTGGTCCTTCACCCTGCCCTGGCTGGGGGGCTGGAGAGGACCTGACATACAATCATCTGAGTTGCCTCTAGTGGAAGGTGGGGGGCTTTGCCCAGGGTCTGACTGAGTGGGAGCTGGGAAATTTGGGTCGTAGGAGGTCACCACTGTGCAGTCACCATGACCACACTCAGAAGACTGCTGGTGGCCATGGCTATTATGTCTCTGGGAACCCCCGGACCTGCTTCCGATCCTCACAGTGGTCCCCTGAGACTGAATCATGGCCTTGTTCCCCAACCCCCTCCCCCTCTTGAATGTGCCTCTTCCCCGGGCCCTGGCACCTGCCCCTCCATCTGCTCTCCTGGGCAAGCTCCTCCACTCCGGAGGCTCTGCTCACACTTCCGGGCTCTCTCTCCTGCCTAGAGCCCAGAGCCCTGGACCCATCTGCCTCACAGGCCTCTCCACTGGGGAGCCCACAAGCATGCCACACTCGGGCTGGCCACCGGAGCCCATCCCCCAGCCCATCCCCCATCCCATCCCCTCCCATACACCCTCCTCTGACAACGGCATCAGCAGCCACCCCAGCTCCTGAGCTAGAATTAGGAGTCATCCAACGCACAGTCATCCTCGACACCTCCCTCTCACCCCCACGTGGGATTGGTCATCAACTCCTATGGGTTTCATCCTCGGAAAAGATCCTCAGTGTACCCTTCTGTCTGCTCCCACTGGCAGCAAGATAAAGCAGGACCTGGTACCACTCTGATTCTGCTCCTTAGGAAGCTGCTCTGCCCATCACTTCACCCCCTTGTCCACCCTCCATACCTCCACCATTAGAAACCTTTCTAAAACAGTCTGGAAGGACAGGGATGTAGCTCATTGGCACTGTGCCTGCCTGGCAAGTACAAAGTCCTGTGTTTGATCTCTGGTACCAAAAAAGAAAAGTTTCAGTCTTAAAACAGTCTGGATTATAGCCCACTCCTGCTCAAAACCCTTCCATGACTCCCTATTGCCCTTAGATAAGAGGGTGACACCTTTGTATAGTTATAAGGTCCTGCCTGGCTGGCTTCCATTCCTGTTATCTTTCCAACAAGCCCAAGTACTCCCACTCGGCAAGTTTTTTTCACTCTCTTATCAAAATTCTTCATTTTCTTCCTGGCCCACCTCCTCTGAGAAGTCTTCCTTCCTGATTCTTTCGTCAGTCAGTTGTATCCTCAGCCCCTCTCCAGTTTCTGTGGCACTTTGTCTCTCTGGAATCTATCTGCTTTTATTGACACCTCCTGGACTTAGGGCACGGGCTGGTCTTAGCATCTCTGTGAACTCAGCCCTGCCTGGAACTGGTGGCCCCAAATGTCTGCTGCCCATAGGGATGATGGACTGGGATGAGAAGAAGCTCCATCTCCATGTCCAGGCTCCACTGTGCCCAGCTTCTTCCTCCCAGAGCCTTTCCACCGCCTGCATCTCTGATTCTTCACTTCTACCTGCTGCCCTCAGCTCAGAGGGGGCCTTGGGGAGCCTCAGGTGCCGGGAGGGGGCTGCCTCAGCTTGCCCTGGGTCTGTGCACTCCAGGGAGTCAGCACCGTGGGCCGTGGCCCCGAGCCATGGTCCTCCACCTCCGCGCTGAGCAGCCTCTCGGATTTTAATGCGGGTCTCAGTGCTTCACTGAAAGCCGGCATGGGAAGTTGCTAATAATGGCACTAAAATAAAATATGCTACATCTGTTATGGGTAGCAGAACAAAATTAGCTGCTCACACCTCTGACATCCAAGATGTCTTAACTTAAAATACTCCTTGGCTTACTTTACATCATTTACTGATTATATTTAAAAGAAATACAATTTTGCAATTACTGGTTCTTTCCAGTGTGTTATCTATGCATCATTTTCCTTTTATGTTTATATATTTCTCCTTCATTAGTGCAGTCTGAAGGGTGATTAGGATTCTTCAAACATTTTACAGAGGTTAAACGTTGATTAAGATTTAATTATTACTGTAAATAGCTTGGAATGACATATGGTGCAAAAGCCTGACATATGTGCATTTGAATAAATGAAGTGCTATTTCCCAGGATGCCTCAGTAGCTGTTTAACAGCTTTCCCGAAGGGTTATGTTACACCTCATGGTAAGATTGCTGGGATGTTATATTTTGTTGGTTTTTGCAGCTGAAAGCTAAGAACAGTTTTCCAGTTTTTTAAAAACATTGAATATTTTAAATACCTAAATTGTTTTGCACAAATTTTTGCTAATTTGTCTAACTAGGTTAAACATTTTCAAAAGCATTTAGATTTTTAAGCGTGGGCGCTGTGCATTGTGTCAGTGGCAGCGCAGGGACGAGGGGAACCGATGGGGTGGAGGCACTTTGGGTGGAAGGGACTCGGGCCAGCAGGGGGAGGGAGGGAGAAGGTGGTTTGAGGAAAGGGACGGGGATGAAACCTGGGTCATGGGCCGAGCTCTTGCTGTCTGTCTGGCTATACCAAGTCGGGCAGTGGTATTGATGTATCCGGGACAATGGGGAAAGGGTGTCCCTTTTCCAGGATTCCCACCATAGCTACCAGCTCTGGTTTTTACCAAGCTCTCTTGCCTGGACCTTGACCTGCATAGAGGGGCCTTGACTGAGTTCTTGAAGGCCAAACTCATCTGTGTACTTTCTTCCTACTTCCCATGATTGGCATGCCTCAGCTTATGGCAGGTGCCAAAGGACCGAGTTCATTAGAGCTGAGTTACACAGGACTGGCCCTGCTGTGGCCCTGCCCAGGGAACATGTCAGGCTGGGCCTCCTGGTTGAGGGACCACCTTCCTCCTGGCCCCATTACCCAGGGTTGAGGCATCCCTGCTGGCTCAGTCCCTGATGCCAAAGACCAGCATCTAGTCTCCTGGGAGACCCCATCCCCAGTGCCAGCTACTTCTTTTCTTTCCACTCACTTGTTTGTTTCTTAGGAGTACCAGGATTGTGTTAGGCCTTGAAGATACTGAGGTGAATAAGACCCGAACAGCCACCACTTCAGGGAGATTATGAACTGATATGGGGGGGGTGGTCAGTGAGCATCTGCCCCAAAACAATGAAGTATCACTTGGATGTGAGGAGTGCAGGAGGCTGCAGGGCCAGTGGATGACAACCCCAGAATGAATAGAGCAGAGAAGATGTCTGCAGCTGAGCCATGAAGGCAACTGAAGGTGGGGGCTGACGAGGGAGAGGAGGTGGGAGGGCACTTCTGGCGGACAGGACAGATCAGGCAGAGCTGGATCAAGAGGGGAATGGCCCAGTGTCCAAGGACCCCAGATTTAGTGTGTGTGCTCCATATTCTGTTGTACCAGGAGAGAGGTGTTGGTGGGCAGGTGTGGAGATGGTGGTAGTGGGAGGATCTGGATGTGGTCCCCACATACAGTCAGGGTCACAGAGCCATTTCACAGTGAAGAGAGACATGACCAGATCTGAGACTTAGAAGGCAGCGCTGGCGGTGGCGGGAGTGAACTCAAGTGGATGAGACATTGGGGGAAGGAAGGAAAAAGCAGGTGAGAGACCCCAGGGCTTCTGACTGGAATGTTTTGAGATGTGGTGCATTTCCTCAAGACAGGGGACACCTGTGGCTGGAAACACCTCAGATGTGGGAACCCAGGGGGCCCAGCTAGACCAAGCCCAAAGGACCTGAGAAGCAATGGATGCATGCTGTGGAAGGGACTCAGGCCAGGAGGGGGAGGGAGGGAGTGTGGCCATGACCTCAGAGAGGGAGAGTTTTATAGAGGGTGGTGGGAACATAAGAAGCCATATTTGCTGTGCGCAGGAAAGTCCATGGGAGGCGAGGAGGTGAATGCAGGCAGGGTAGACAATTCTTTAAAGAGATGTGATTGTCCGGGAGGAGAGAGAAGAGGCAGCAGCAGACGGAGCTCCCATGGGGTGGAGGGGAGCAGGCCTCGGACTACAAGTTCTCACCAAGGGCACTGGTGGGCAGAGGCCAGTGCACAGCCAAGGTGGGGAGAGGAAGATATGGAAAGGGGGGTCAGGGGGAGGGAGAGCCTCTGCTGCTGCCTTTCAAGAGGAGTGGTGGCTGCTGGGGACACAGGTGGGCACATGTGACACAGGAAGGCCGTGGGAAGCTGGATGATGACAAGCCAAGTGCTGAGGGAATTGAGTGGGCAACCGTGGGGCTGATGATGCCACAGCCACTGCCGTGAGGGTCCAGCAAACCAAGTCAGGGACAATGAATTTTGAGTGGTCTGGATTTCAGATTTTTAGGTGGTCAGGTTTCAGTGAAGAAACGACAGACGCCTGGTGGGAGTCCTTCAAAGCAGGGCTTCTACCAGTCGGGCCAGGGAGAAGCTGAAAGACGGCCTTTGCATTTGGGTTGGAGGACAGAGGCGAAGGAAGACTGAGAGGAGGGAGCCCCGAGCCCGCAGTGTTGGTGGTCAAAACATGGAGAGATGCATCAGATACTGGACGCTGCTCTGGGGAACTATGGGGACCATGAGGGTAGAGTTTGGCGGAAGGGAAAATGGGCCTTGGAAATGGGGGAGACCTAGAACTTGGAAGCCAGAGTGTGGGATGTTCACCCACGTGGAAGCACTGTGAGAAAGAGGCCAGACCTGAACCGGCTGGGACACTGAGCCCCACTGTGGTGGCATCTTGCTAGAGGAGAAAAATGTGTCACTAAGCAGGAATCGTGGTCTGGCTGGGGTGGGGGTGGGGCATAGAGAGACAGAGCTGTGGGTACCAGGGTTGTGCTAACCGCTGCTCCAACACCCTTTCCCCACTCTCTCTGTCTTTCTTCTCTCTGTTCTTTCTCCTCAGATTGAAACATCCCAATTAGAACCTGAAATTGCCCGGGCCACAAGCAGCCGGACAGTGGTGTACAACAAGGGACTATGAATGGTGGTCGGCTGGCCTGAGGACAGCACATTGTCCAGGCCAGGGAGGAGTTGGGGGCAGGAAGGAGTTGCAGAGGCTGCACCTGCAGGGTAGGGCAGGCTGGACCCCATCAGGCCTGAGCCACCCAGGGAGCACTCAACCCACAGTGGTGGGGAGACTAACCCATTCACCTTTTAACATAGGTAGGGGAGAGGAATTCTGACATATTTCTTATACAGAAGCAGTAAATGCATTTCTGGGCCTTACGTGGGGTTGTTAAAACTCCACTCAGCACAATGCTGTGAGAAGCTGAAAAACTAGGAGCGCCTGTGGGGTAGACATAGGCTTCTTTTGTACTTTCATTTCTTTTTAAATCTTTTTTTTTTTTTTCAATCAGAGTCAAATCTGAGCCTTGATTGAAGCAGACCAGAAGTGGCAGGTTCACAGGTGGCCTGGAAGCTGGGCTGGTTTGGTGGCTTGGCTGGTAGATTTAGGATATTAGAGTGGCCAGACCAGAGTGAAGAAGCGGAGGGAGATGAACTAGCCATGACACAAGTCCTCAGGAATGGTTCCAGGAAGTCCAGGAACCATGGCAGGCCCTGGAAGAGCCCATGGTTAGCAGGCTCTGAACGGGGCCAGCCCTCCGCCATGCCACAGCTGCAGAGCCAGTTCCTGCGTGAGGCACAGTGATAAGGGGCTGAGATCTGCCTTTATGGAGCTCTCACTGATTTTAACCCCTGCTCCAAAAAGAAAGCCCCAAGAAGGAATGCTATTTGACAGGAACCCTAGGCCTGTGCCAGCCTCTGTAGGATGGTCCTCTTCAGGCTGGGTCTTGGGCCGAGGATGGGCTGGAGCTGGGAAGACTGCTTCCCAGAGAGTCTCCAGCCATGGAATCTTTCTGCTCCTCCCACCCCTTTCTGAGCAGGAGAGTCTCACACCTGAGGGTGTGAAGACCAGATTCCTAGGACCTACCTGAGAGGAAGCATTGGTCCAGGAAGGGTGGGCCTAGTTCTGGCCCTAACAGGCTCTATGACCTTGGGCGATCCACTCCTGTTTCTGAGCCCCCACCCCCTGCCTAGAAGCAGAATCCTGGATCAAGTGTTTCCCATCACTTCCAGCTCATCTTTGCCTGTTCTGCTCAGATGCTGGTCATCTCGGCATATCTGCAACATGGACACTGGCCTATGAAAGGAGCAGGCCCGCTTGGAATTGGCCAGCAGCTGCCTAAGAACCTGCCCGTGCCCTCCTGTATCCCAGGAGCATCTGACCTTTGCCAAATGCCTCACTGTTCTGGAGGAGGGTAGTGTGGATGCCTTTGCATGAGCATGGGCCCATGACTGCACCCACTCTCCCCTCTGAAGGCTCAGAGTGCCCCTGCTGTGAGCTGTCTCCCATCTGCAGACAAGAGAGGAAGCAGCGAGGTGGGGGGCAGCCGACTCCTGACCTTTAAAATCAAAGGAAGCGGTGTCACGGCCTCAAAGTACTCCTCACCTGACTCCCTCTGGGCTGGGCCTTCAACACGCGGCCCCTGGGCCTCCCTCTCCTGGTGACCGCATGAGGAATCTAGGTGGAGGTGAACATGTGTGTGCGGGAAAAGGCAGGTGTGAGCAGCAAGACCTGGCCCAGACAGTGTCTCCACCTCTTAGGGGATGTGTGGTTGTGGTGAGGTGGGTCTTCCATGGGCACTGACACACATAGCCTTGGTACCCAGCAGCTGGCTCTGCAGGATGTTGCCCAGTGGGTTCACTGCACTCTTGAGGAGGAACCCATCCCCTGCTCATCAAGGAGAGAAGATGTGGGTCAGTGTGGAAGTCAAAACAGCAGGGGAGAGGTGCCACGGTGCTGGAGGAGCAGGTACTTTGAGCCAACCCCACCGTCAGGAGGATATTCCAATCCCTACTGGCTGTGCTGGTCTCCAGGCCTAGACTGGAAGCTGGGCATGTCTGGGTCTTCTTTTGAAAAGCTCACTTCAGGCCCACTCTGCCCATCTTGTCAGAGGGTTTTGTTTTTGCACACTTTAATTGGGCCCAAACTTCCCTCCCCACCTTTACTTATCCCTTCCAGAGGCCTCGCAAAAATGGGGCCTTTGTGCTCCCCTTCAGTGCTGGTTGCTGCAGCCCAGCCTGTCTCCTGTCCCATTCTCCTGTCCCATGGCTTTGGCATAAGCTATCTGCTTTCTTTTTGGGTAATTTTATTTTTAACTGGGGATTGAACCCAGGACCTTGCACTAGTCAGGCAGGTACTGTACCACTGAGCTACATCCCCAGCAGATTTACTGGATGATTTTTATCATATTCTCAAATGCAATTCCAGGTGAGCTAAGGGGGCTGTTTGGCGGGAGGGTACACTGGAAGAGGGTGCTTGAAGCTCAGGGTGATGGGGAGAAGAGGTTCGGGGGGCCATGCTGCTAAGTCTAGCTTTAGAAAACCCCATTAAGGGAAACTTGCTGCTAACACCCATGCTCATCTCTGCTGGGGGTGGGGGGGAAGATCTGTTCATGACTGGGGAGGGGCCAACATGTTCCTGCCCAGCACTCCTCTGGTCACTTCACACATTCCTTCAGACACAGGGAGGCCCTGTTCCTGGTCCCAGAAAGCAGTTTGGGAGTACAAGCTCCAAAAGACAAAGATGTCGAGCCAGCCGCTGGGCCTATTCCCTTCCTGACTGTGACCTGGCTTGTTCCTGTCTGAGCTTCTGGCCTGGGAGAAGGGTGATGTTTGGGGAGAAGAGCCAGGGGAAGATCCCATCAGCCTGCCAGTTTGGGCAGGGATGATTGAGGCCCCAGCCCACAAGCCTCAGCACACCCAGGGGACTTTACAGTGTCTTTTTAACCTTCTCAAACAATTTCTCAGTCTGTGATTTATGTAATACTAATGAACTGTGGGCAATAAATAATGGATTTAAAGCATCAGGGAATGGCTCTATGAATCATGGTGTGAGAGGTGGAAGTACGTGGGGAAACCTGAGGAAGGTTTTGACCCATAGTCTAGGAGGGGCAAGGTCAGAGGGAGGGCCAAAGGGAAAGACGGGAACTGGGTGAAGGAGGTAAGTTGAAACTACAGAAGGATCCCATTTACCGAGCTGCTCTTGAGCCCTCACAAAGGTACCTAATTCAAGGAACCAGAATCTGAAGATCCCACGGACTCTCGTGTCCTTTATTGTCACAAGAATGGAGGAGGGAGAGTCATGGGCCTTCTGGTCTACCTGCGGCCAGGAGGAGAAGTTCCAGGAGGTGGAAGGTCTAAGCCAAGTGGAAAGGTGCTGAGGTCTGCCATGCACACAGTCCCAGTCCTGAGAACTCTGCTTTCCTTCCTCACTCATCTATGGTCTCTTGGGGCCAGGACCTAGCCACCTCCTGAGACCTTGGCTCCTCCTCTTCAGGGAGCTCCCAAGCATCTCCAGCTCTGCAGAGAGAAACTGATCATCAGTAGCAGAGAAAAATCACTATGGTTGGTGTCAGCCAGACCTAGCTTCAGCCCTGTCATGGCCCAGGATGAATCAGTGACTTCTAGTGAGTCACCTTCCTTATTCACCGATTCACTCACTCACGATGTCGAGCACTCTCTGTGGGGCCCTTTGTAACAGGGCCTGGGGCTCCTTATGGCCTGTTGGAAGGACAGAGAGCCCAGATAAAGAATGTACCTAGGCTTTTCTTGCCTCTCAGTTGTGTGTAGGTGCTGCCTCAGCTCCAGGCCACTGGGCCTCCGTAGAATAGGAGAGGAGGAGAGAGAAGAGGGCTGGAGTCTGTTCTCAGAGTGGCACCTCCAGGCCAGGGGGCTTTGGTCGCCAGGGGATTTGCTAAGAGCTCCCATCCGGGATGGAAATCCTTGACTAAGGACAGACACGTATCTCTTCTTGGAGCTGTTTGTTGTTTTTAGCTGTTTGGGATCTCAGCTCCTGCCCAACCCAGAGATCATTAACACTCCAGGAATGCAGTCCCCCTCGGTTGCCATACCCACCTGCAGGGCCAATAGGGCCTCCCTCCTTCCATTCAGCAAAAGCTAGGAAAGCCAGAAACCTACGGGGTCCAAGCGATAAGGAGTGGTCCTCTTCTGAGGCCTTAGGGACCAGTCTCATTTTCAGAATGCAGCCTCCATTGTCCGCTGGTGCTGCTGCTGCTCCTGCCATCATACCCATTCCTTGGCCACAGGTTAACTGTTCAAATAGGAATGTCAAAGCTACTTTCCAAAAGCGTAAGCCCTACTGGGCTACCTGTTTTCTTCAGTACTAAGTCCCTCAGGCCAGTGGACAAAAGCTGTTCCTTCTCCACCCTGCGGTGAGACACTGCTGGCAGCCTTGTCTAAGGCCAGAGCCTACCACCTTCCCAATGGGGAAGGCTCTTCAACAAAAACAAGAGTCTCTGCACCTGTGGAGAGGTGGAGATATGAAGGGAATAGAAAGGAGAGGAGGAAGTGAGCAATGGACAGACCCCTTCCTTGGAGACCTTATGCAGCATGTGGCTGCTATCAGTCCCAGGCCAGCTGACATTGGTTCTCTTTCTCTGCACATGCGAGTGTGTCAGGGAAGGACAGTGCCCACCCCCTGCCGCCACCACCACTCCAGGTGAGCTGCAGGAAGCAATTGTTGTTACAGGCAGGACCCATGAGGGTTTGTGGACCAGCTGCCACAGGCTAATGGCAGATGAGCCCCTAGGCCCTGTGGTGGGGAAACGTGTCTTCCTACCCCACTTCGGAAGGGGAAGTGATCACAGAGCTGCTGAGCAGACCACACAGGGGCCACTAGAGCAGTCATAGTGGAGAAGATGAGGCCTGGGCCATCATGGTGGGGACATGGATGGAGAAAAGCAGAGAGAGGTAGGACTAAGCGGCTTTCCACAATTCCACCATAGAGACAGTGGCAGGGAGGAGACTGAGAGGCCCTAGGTTTCTTCTTGGGAAGCTCCAGAGAAGGGGAACAAGATTTCTCTGAGCCAAGGAACAGAGAAAGAAGAACAAGTCTGCATAGAAGGTGAAGCAGGTTCCTAGAGGCTCCTGGGAGGGAACGGGTGGAGCCCCAAATCCAGACGCTGAAGTCTCAGCCTCAAGTACAGTGTGACAGTTTGGAGAGAAGGTCTTTAAAGAGGTACTAAGTCCAAATGATATCTTGAGGATGGGCCCTGACTCCCATATGGCTGGTGTCCTAATAAGACAGGACAGGGACATGCTAAGAGAGGCATATAACATGAAGTGGCTGCAAGTGTAGGAGAGAGACTCCAAAGAAACCCACCCAGGCTGTGGTGCTCAGCTGTGCCACGCCAGCCTGGGCACATTGATGCCGGTAAGAAGAGGAAAACACGAACAGTGTTGTATTGCAGAGGGACAAGAAAGGAGAGTGCTCTCTTCCCCATACTTCACTGGCCCTGAAAGTGGAGGAACACGAAGCCCAAAGCAAGTCCCTTGGAAGGACCTGGAGAGGATGCTCTTGGAGCACAAGGCTTCCAAGGGCTGGGGAGTTGGTGGCCCTCCCACTGATGCCATCACAGCTAATTCTCTCAAGGCATTTGGTTACGAGTTGGGCAGAGATGCAGCAATGGCTGCAGGGTAACATGGACTAAGGAAGCACTTAGGTGGGAGGCTGAAGGAGAAGAGGCTGTGAAGACAGAAGACAGGAACAGACCAGCAGTGAGGCCCAGAATCTGGAGCCTGTCAGCGATTCTCCCAGCCAGGAGAAAAGTATCATGGGTCATAATGGGAGCAAGTGGAGAGAATGGGTTGGAGGCAGGTGGTGTGGTGTGAAGGAGGAGTTGAGGGTGATGCTCCTCCCGACCTGCCTGTTGTTAGGGGGTGGGCTGCAGGGGAGGCGGGCATGTCTGCCCTTGCTCTCTATCTTTCACCATTGGGAGCCACCAGCAGGAAAACGGAGGACTGAGTGAGATGGGAGGATGTATTCTTCTGTCCCTCCAGCCATCTTGGCCTTTTCTCCACTGTAGGTAACAGCTCCTATGCGGGGGCCTGTCCCAAGCAGCTGTCCCCTCAGTTCTGGCCATGCTCCCACTTCTTTAGGCTCAGACTATGTGGACTCCCCATTGTTACTAGCCCTGAGGTACTGCGACATCCCCTGTGGGTTTTAAGAATTGATTCATTGTTAGCATAATAAACTCTCCTCCTCTGCTCTGTTTGAGGGCACCTTCTCTGACTGAGAAAGTTTTTCCTAGAAGTCCTCTGCTGAGAGTAAGGGGAGAAGATCTTTGGGCAGAGGGTGACCGTCTGAGATCTCTCCTGCGGAGAGCTGGGGGGAGACCAGGCCCCAGACACTGAAGGAGGACACCCCACGGGCTTGCCTGGTCCTCACAGACTGACTGCAGGGCAGGTGCGGAAATGGTCCAAGTAGCCTTGAGACTTTGCTGGGCAGGTGCAATTAGGAACTAGCAGGACATGTTGGAGAGACAATAGAGGGACCACTGCCAAGTCTTTTTAAGGCCCAGTGCTGATCAGAGAGGCGACCATGAGCAGGTCAATGGAAATGGCTTGTGATCTGATAGGAAAGGACTTTGTGACTCGAGAGAGGGTCCATGCAGAGCTGATCTGCCCTGAGAGTGGCAGCTGACCGGTACAGTGGGAAAGCGCCTGGAGTGTTGGTGAGTTGTGTTGTAGACTGCAAGGCCTTGAGTCAGGAAGACCATAAACTGATGGTTTGGACAAATGAGGGGGTGTAACTGGGATGTGCAGCTACACAGTGCACACGTGCACAACACACATGCACAGCCACACGCCCACACCCACCCACACAGTCACACTTTCACGCACGCCCACAGCCCGCCCAGACACTCCAAACACCCTCACATGCACTCACCCTCACACGAACCCCAGACAGCAGATGGGGCGCTCGGGTAATTGGTTAAACCTGTTCCCGATGTCTGGCTCCGCCTTGGCAGCGCCGTCTGACAGGAAAGCTGGCTGGGCCTGCACCGCTCAGCCTGCTGGCCTCCCCACCCCCTCTCCCTGCAAGACTGCCCTGGAGCAGGGTCCAGGGGAGGCCTGTGGGGCCCATTGGCTCTTTCCTGGACAGAGCCACGTTCACTTGTCAAAGGCTGTGCTGTGCCCTGTGGGAGGCAATCACAACACCCACGAGGAGGTGGAGCCCAGATGAGGAGATGCTAAGAGGATGCACCATACTGCTGCAAAGGCCATGGAGGCCCATCCTAGAAAGTTTCATGGGCAAGAGGATGAGTGAAGATTGTTTCCTGAAGGCAAAGCCTGTGACTTCAGCCATACGAGTGAAGAACAATTTTCTGTGCTCTCTCCACTTCCGGCTCATGCTCATAGGTGACAGTCAGCCCTTCTCTCTGCAGGGCCAGAAGACCAGCCCAGCTGAGGGAGGTGCTGACCAGGCTCCTCAGGAGAGGCCTGGCTGGCAGTGCCCACACAGGGGAAGCTGGCTGGCCAATGCCCACTGTCCACCTTGCCCTTGTGCCCTGCTGTCCAGGTGGGAGGGGAGATCAGGGGAAGGCAGGGAGCAGCAGCCCTTGTCTTCTCCCCTTCTCGGCTGCATCTGCGTCTCTTTGAGAGAGACTTTGGTTTGTTCCCTGGAGAGGGCCCAAAAACTCCCAAATTAGCAAACCTGGCAAGCCCACAGCTCAGAAAATAGTTCATCCTGATTCCATGTTTTTCAGGCTCACAGAAGCCTTTATTAATGAAGTCACAACACCAATATTTACCGTCTGCGGGAGAGGCACAACATGGGGGATGGATGGGACTGCAGCAGGGGACTCCCCGCCCCGCCCCACAGGCCTGGCTGGGGAGACTGGCAGGTTTCCCCCGTCCTTTCCAGCCCTTTGTCTGCATGGGGGGTGCTCTGCTGTGATCCTCCTGGACCCCTCCCCCACCAGATCAAAGGATCTAGGGTTGAGGCTCACCCACTCCTCTGTCCCCCACTGGGACCTCACCCCAACTGTGTGTGCACACTCCCCAGAGGTCACCCCACCTGCTTGGCAGTGACTGTCACCTGGATTTATCAAGGTAAGGGTTTCCAGGTTTGGGGCACGCACTACCAGGTAAGTGAAAGTTGGGGCAGGGGCAGGGGACGGAGGGATGGGACAAAGCCCTTTGGTTTTTAGCATTGACTGCACACAGGTGAGGTGGATAGAGCAAAGAGTGACTCCGATAGGTCCAGTGGGATCTGGATCTGGGCTCTCACAGAAGGACCGGTGTACTCGGATCAAGGCATGTGGCCCAGGCAACAAGGCCAAGCCTTTCGTATCTTTCCAACACATTTCACACAGATTCAGTAGCATGACCTGCTGTCCCACGGGGCTTCCCCAGGTGGGGAGAATTACATAAAGAAAAGCAGAGCTCAGCAAAGAGCCCTGGCTCACTCAGGAGTAGGAACAGGTGAGGCTGAGACTAAGGGCATAAGAAACAGGTGGGAGAGGCCAGCATAGGAGGAAGTGCAGGGGGTGATGGCCTGAGGAAGCGAGGCCAGGCTATGGCACAGAAGGTCTCCTCTGAGGTGAGCTTCATCCTAGACATTTACAGAAGCCATGAGATGTCCACACTCCCTGGAGAGCAGAACTGGCCTGGCTGGTCGCAGGGGCAGCTGGGAAGTGCTGCCCTGAGGAGGTGTGGCTAAAAGTCAGTCTAGATTCAGCAGTCAGTAGGGGGTGGGCACTATGGAGGAGAAGAGGAAGCTTGAGGAACACTCTCAGGCTCCTTCTACCTGAAGGCTGTTTGTGAGGGTGGGCAGTCCTGGAGAGCAAGTAGGCAAAGGAGTCTGGCCGGGAGTGTGCTGGGCTTGAGGTGCTAAAGGGTATGGGGAGCTACAGGTGGCTTGGCACAGGCTGGCTAGCGGCACAAACAAGGTACCAAAGGGGAGTCTTACAAATGAAATACATCTTATATGACCAATGAAGGGGACAACTGGACAAAATGAATGACAGGTGACCAAGGGACCTCAGGGTCCTCACTCGTTCTTGGAATCTCTGGGGGTTAGTGCAGCCTCAGCCTCAAGCCCCTTCTTGGGAGCTGCCCAGGGCCTCCAGGACAGATGAGTAGCCTGTGGGGCTAGGACTTAGGGTCGGGAGAGTCAGCCTCTTTGACAGCACCTCTGTACCTTCCATCTGTTTTTTATTCTTATTTTTTGGTACCAGGAATCAAACTCAGGGACTCATGCTTGTCAGGTGCTGTGCCACTGAGCGGCATACTTAGCCCTTCCCTCTAGTTTCTGACTTGAACGTCACCCTGCAGTGAGTTTGCAGAGCCCTGGATCCAGCCTCCCTCCAGACATAGGTAGTCCTGCCTTGTGTCTAAACTCAGTTTCTCCTGCTGAGGCACTGGGGCTAAGACACCAGTGTTGAGAGGAGAGGAGTCAATGGACTGCCCTTGCCCCACCCAGCTCCTCGCCTTAGGCACCAGGTCCCTGGAGACACACACTCTACCAGCCCCCACAGCTGAACCCACCACCCCAGCCTCTAGGGTTGGAGCTGGATGCCTGTGTCATTAAGAGAGAGATTTTTATTATTCCCATAGGGAAGGGAGACACAAGGGATCACTAAGAACTACAGTGGGTATCTGGAAAATAAATTAAACAGAAATGCATCAAAACCAAAGGAAGATAAGAGAAATGGAGAGCAGCTGGGAGGCTGCAGTGACAGGCGCCTGCCCAGGCAGGCAGGTTCTCTGAGAAGGCCAAGCAGTCCAGGCCCCAGCCAGCCCATTTCCTGTCCTTCTGCTGGTGGTGGCCCCAGGCTCCAAGCCTGTGGGGCTGTGACCCGAGGCCTCCCTGTAGCCTGGCCAGGGAGTGACCAGAGTCCAGATTGGGCCCCCACAGGGCCTAGCCAGCAGCAAGCAGCACTCTGCCCTTGTGGGTCACAGTTGCTCCCCTAGTCATTGGAGGTGACGTCGATGTCCTCCCCGTTGGCCTGCTTCGTGGCGATGCGCCACCGGTTGATATGATGGGAACCTTTCTTCTTCTGCTCGGACTCTGGTCCTTCCTCCTCTAGCTTCTGCCGTTTGTACTTCGTCCTCCGGTTCTGGAACCACACCTTCACCTGGGCCAGGGAGGGAGGGGCACAGGTAAGAAACGCCAGGAGGCCCTGGGCAGCCAGAGGGGCCTCGGCACGTGGGGTGAGCTGAGAACCAGATGGGGAAACTGAGGGTGTGCCGGGCAAAGGCCTCCCTGCCAGCCAGCTGCCACAGGACGGGACTGGAGGACTGTTCTTCTGGATGCACGTGGGATGGGGCAGGAAGAGGACGCTGGGCCAGAGAGAGGCTCTTCCTTCTCATCTCTAGTGAAGGTGAGGGAGGAAGTCTTGGGGTGCTGAGCATCCTGGTCCTGCAGCCACAGCAGAGGCGAGCACAGACGTAAAAGAGCAGAGAAGACCTACTGCTTTCTCCACCGGTTTCTGGAGAAGAGATAACAATTGCTCCTATGCAGGATTGAGTGAACAGAAAGTGTGAGAACAGTGTGGGTCACAGAGCCTCTCCTGTGGGCTATCCCCACGCTCTGCACAAAATGACAGAGCAGGCATGGCCTTATGACCAGGAGATGGCGTCCACACCAAGAGCAGGCCCTCAGCCACCCTGTCCTCAGATGCAGACAGGATGGGGAGGAGGTGTGTGGAGCCCACCTCAGAGCATTGCTTTGTCCTTCTGAAGTACCTCTAGACTGCCTGCCCACGTAGCACTGGTCCTTGTGGCCCATCCACCTGTCACAGGGAACAGGTGACAGGAGAAATGCTGGGAGACAAAGACAAGGTCCTAGCTAAATACAGTGAGCTCAGCCCCCTCTGTGTCAGGCAGTGAAACTGACAATGTGAAGACGCATTCAGGGAGTGGTCAGACTCCTCCCAGCCTGAGAGCCATTCCTCGATTCCTCCTCCAGTGCGTACTCGGGCCAGACCCAAGCCCTGCTCAGAGCTGGCAGAGGGAACTGGCCGCCTACATGCCTGTCTCTGCCTCCTCTGGGCTTAAGTCCCTCATGCACAGGAGAAATGTGTGTGGAACCCTTGCAGCTCCAGGACCCCCATAGATGGAGGCTCCAGAGGGCACCCAGGAAGGGCACGCAGGGCAAGGAGAGCAGGTTGCCAGGCACAGACAGTTCCCTGAGGGTGTTAACTCGCCAAGGAGCAGGTAGGTGGTGCCCATGGCAGCAATGTGGCAACATGTGGTGAGCAGTGAGTGTTGAGTAGTGGTGGGCATCATAACCTGGGCAGCAGTGGGAGCTGCAGGGAAGAGATCTTAGACCCTGGGCAGGACTGAGGGAAGTGCTTAGAAAAGCTGCCCAGTGTAGCCCCTGGGGAGAGCACAGCTTTAGCTCAGGTTCCTGTAGCCACAGCAAAGCAGAGAGCAGACTTGAAGGCTCATGCTTGGTGCAGTCTCATGGGCTAAGATGGATGGGCCACCTGACGCACCATCAGATACTGCCCTCTGTCCTTTCCATTGAGTCTCTGCGCCATGTGGTTCCCAGCAGACCTTCTGCTTGGCCCCTTGATTTTAGAGCACTATGGTAGAGACTCCACCAGCCAGCAACAGACAGGAAAGCTGGCCCAGAAAGAGGTAGAATTTCTTGCTAAATGGATGGAGTGAAGGCAAGAGGTTTTTTCCTTCATTTCCAAGCCATGGCACATATCTCTAGCCTGTGTGTCTCACCTCGGTATTCGGGGGGAAAGAGGCAAAAATCTGGACACAGAGCATCTAGGTTTCATTTCCACCTCTTGTTGGGCATAGGGCTGCCTGGGCCTGGATGGTTCTCAGCATGATCATTTGGCAGCTATCCCTGGCCCTGCCCTCAGCTCCTGAGCCGGCTGTGACTGTGCCAGCCAGTGGGTGGGTGAGCTCACCCTGCCTCCTGCACTTGACTCAGGGCTGGGTGCAGGGCTGGGGTGTCATTTCTAAGAAGCTCAAGTGTGCTGGTCACAGGAAAGCACCAGGTAATGGTGGACAATGTCAGGGACAGAGGGTTTTTTCTTTGCACCTTTGTTTGTCCCACACACACTCCTGAGCCTTCTTCCACAAAGAAGACCCCGCGTCACACTGGCATCTAGTGGGATGGACCAGCATACTACCTCACCCAGCGACACTGGCTCAAAGAGGTAAAGCATCGATGGTGGAGCTGCGGGTGCAGGCTGCAATCTCAGCTCAGAGGCAGCTTCCTGGCACACCGAGTAGAAGGTGGTGCAGACTACTTTCTCCATGGAAATAGTGTAGTCAGGGCGGTAGCTCTTGAGAAACAAGGACACAAACCTTTCCCTAGGCAGCCTGCCTTCTTCTGAAGAGTAGCCTTGGGCTGAGGGTCCAGATGCTGTTTACAAGGATTAATAACAGGGGGTGCTTATGACTTTATAATGCTAGTGGCAAAGCCAGGATGTACAGCATTGGCACAGTGTGGCCGCAACCTTGGAAAACAAAATCTAGGCATGAGGAAAAGATTAGAAATGTGCCCAAACTATGGGTGACTTTCTTCTTTCTACTTTTCTGAGTTTTCTTTAATGCATTACTAACACTAGTTTTTCTTACGTGTGTGTATGTGGTGCTAAGGAATGAACATAAGGCTTTGCACATGCCAGAAAAGTATTTTACCACTAAGTTATATTCCCAAGCCTCTCTAAAATTTTATTTTAAAACAGGGTCTCACTCAGTTTCCCAAGTTGGCCTTGAACCTGCAATCTTCCTGCCTCAGCTTCTCAAGCTGAGATTACAGGCATGGGCCACCATGCTCAGCAATAGTTACTTTTCACTTGGGGAAACAAAAAGGAACTGGAATCTGAGTGTAACAGATGAGAGTGATAGCTTATAGTATTTTTACCCAGCAGGGAAACTCTGGAGTCACCTGTGGAGAAAAGTGAACTTGGAAGCAAGCAGATCACATGGCATGGTTACCAGCTTCAGATTTTGTACCTATTCCTTTTTTTTTTCTGTACTAGGAACCAAATTTGGGCCCTTGTGCTTGTGCACAGTAGGTGCGGTGCCACTGAGCTAAATCCCCCGCTCTGTACCTCTTCTGCATTTACCTCCCTTCCTCAACATCAACACACTACTCGGCTCTTTTTCAGCTTCAAAAGCACAGATAGAAGGTTACCTGGGGGAACTCTCAACCAACTTGATCCCTCTGTCTTGGAGAAAGGTTCTGTGTGGTCTCTTAGATCCTCACTTCATTATCTCTAGATACTTAATGGATCCAGATCCTTTCAAGATGCCCTACTTTCATCTGAGATCTCAAACATGGAATACTTTCAGTTAGCCCTTAAGATCCTGCCCAGATATTCCCAGATAGGACCTTTCCCACGGCCAATCCCAGAAGATCTGTCCCATGTATGGTCATCCACTGGACAAGGTGACATGACCTAGCCCTATGCTCTAGCAAAGATAACAAGGCCAGACTTAGAAAATGGGAAGGGATCAACAAAAGAACTGAAGACTAATGAGAAGAGGGGTTTAGGAAGTAGTGAGTATTGGAGAGATGGCACCTTTTTGGAGGACCTATTTAAGGGGATAATTTTACCAGTGAGTCAGTTGTTGACTCTCTGTCGTAAATTGGATTACAGCTTCTTGAAGGAGTTGGAGAGAAACCCTTTGATGACAGGGGCAAAGCTCAGGTTAAACCAGACAAGAAGGAGATGAAACTGTTGTGGATGAATGAATGCATCAGTTCTTTAAACGACAGGTCACAATGTATGCATTGTGAATGGAGGCATGCATATGTCAATATATGAATAAGTCACAAATGAGCCAATAAAAAGCAAGATTCAGCTCCAGCCAGTATCTTAGAGCAAATCATACTTTACTTCTGAATAGAGTGCTGTTTTGAATGACAGTTTAGACCCCCCCCAGCCCCCATCACTCCCTCAACCTCATCCCTGCATACTTTCAGCGGAATACCTATCTTGTTCTCAAGGAGTTCAAATATCCTTATCGAGATCTTGTAACTCTGACATGGGAAGCTTCTCCTTATGTTCTACTGTTATTTCTTCTGCTTTAATTTAAGCATGTCTTCCTATTCTGCCATCCTCAGACACAGGGAAAGTCCTCAGAATAGACAGCAGCTTGGAAACATCAATCAAGTCATTCCCCAGCCCGCTCTCCTCTCTGTCCTCTCCTCTGGGGATCCATTTCCTTTGATTTATTCATGTCAATGTTTCCACTCTCTCAAGGCCAAGTCTAATATCATGCCCAACTCTTATCCCCAAGCTGAGGTCACCTCCAACTTTACATCATGTTTTCTCCTCTTCTCTTAGCCCATCCTGGATCCTTACCCTGACTCTCAGGGAGACTTCACAATCTTCACCTGCCTCTCCAGGACTTTATTTCTTGTCCCAGCTCCCCATGGAACTACCACTCCAATCTTCTTTACCTCCTTCTCATCCCACTACACAGGACCCCTGGAAAGTCAGGGATGTAGAAACTATTAAAGAGAAAGGACAAGACTTGGAGAAGAGATAGGTCATCACAGAACCAAAGAAAGCTAGTAACAAATGTCTCTTGACATTGCTGAAATTCAAGTTACTTGGATAGTTCCTTCTCATCTCCTTCTCAAAAGGAAAAGAGCTTCCTTTTCATGCCTTGGGGAAGACCTTTAAGTTGGGGACTTGCCTCCCAAAATCTTCCTTCTGCTCTCAGGCTCCAAGATGACAGCTGGACCAAACAGCTCTTCTCTTCGGAAACCTCCCCTCCCTTCACTCTAACCTAGAATCCTATGCATCCCCCACCCAGCGAGCCTTCCAAGTCAGATGCCTCCTAAAGTCTTCTGCTCAGTGACCACCCTCAGACTGGCACTGTGACCTTAAGGAGACTCCAGTCACTCATCCTTGGATGTCTACAAGTGTCCATACTTTGCATGTAAGTTTTACCACTGAATGAGGATTCTGAGGCTAAGAATCACACTTCTGCATATTTTGCCTTCACAGCTCAGCTAAAGTCACAATTAGGCAAGGTCAAGGGAGATTTGCTCAAATCAGCCAAAAGCACATAAATTCTTTCATTCTTACTAAAATTAACATACCCTCTCACATAAACATCTGAGTTTAGGCATGCAAGTGGCACTCGCATTGTATGGCTGCCTCCTGGCCTCTGATGACTACCTATAATATCATCTGACCTTTGGACATTCATTACAGTAAGCCCGCATGTGCCTCACATTCATTACATACATACCACACACACACACACACACACACACACACACACACACACACACACACACACAGAGAGTCATAGTCCCCAAGGCTCTGATCTGATCCAAGCCTTAGTCTGTTCAACAAGTCTCTAGGACTAAAGCTTAGATGGTACCTTTCTTGACACATTCAGTTACAGTAAGAAGCAAACTAATTAGGGCCAGGAGGAAAGCTGGCTCTTGCTCAGGCTCTTTCCTTCCATTTCCTAAGCTGACCCACTGGCCATCCCAGGAAAAATCCCCTACTGCTGGCTAAACATAAAGCCCTACTCCAACAATAACAGCGCAGTCTGCCCATCTCCTAGCATCTGGTAATAAATCTGGGAGCACATCCTTCCATTCCCATTTCTTAACCTTCCCCAAAGTTTTATTCACCAGCCAGTGTTTTTATTATCTGAATCAACAATCAGCTATAAAAGTACAAGAAAAGAGAAATAGAGGGATGAGGGGTCATGAACAGTGACAACATACAGCAAGAATGACTGATAAGACACACACACATGGAACTGAAAGAAATAGCTTCATTCATTACAAGTTTACTGAGCATCTGTTCCATGAGGAGATCTGATTCCAGCCCTATGAGAAATGGGCTTGGCCTCTTCCTCCCTCAGCCAAGATGCAGAAACCTACTGTCCCTCAGAATCAAGCAGAGATACGTGTTTAAACTTTCTCCTGGGACCTGTCTTGTACCCTCTAAGAGAATCTCCCAGGTGAGGCCCAGGAATGTGTGTTGTAAGATCTCCTTGTAGGATGCATGCAACTGAGCTATAGATTGATATTCGGACATGACAGATAATTACACAAGTAATAACAGAAAAGTGTGATGCATATTATGGTCATAGGGAATATACTATGAGCTCTGAGAGTGTGGAGGAGGAATTATTTAGGGAACAGAGAAGTAGAATAGAAATGAGCCATAGAAACTAAGGGCTGGAGAGAACCCTAGAATTCATTTCACTCAGTGGCACAGATACAGTAACTAAGGCCCAGGGAGAAGACAAAGCCAGAGCCCACTGGATGGTAGAGAACCATCAGCTGACATGTGAATATACTGCCAGTTACTAATAGCTCTGTGTAGATGGAAGCTGGAGGTGGATGGAAGACACACAGAAGATGAAACAAAAGAGATGATAAAGAGAAAATCAACAGAGGAGTAAATAGCAGTTGTTAGGAAGAATGAATAATTATTAGAAAATAGGAAATAATTTATAAATTAACAGATGTAGATGGGTAGATATAAAACAGCTCCCCATGAGCAGATTAGAGAGCTCTGAGCTACAAATGTAGTTAATGACAGCAGAAATGTATAGCGGGGGGGCTGATGTTTGACAAATAGTTGATAGCTAAAAATGACAGATGAGCTTGCCTGGTAAGTATTAAGAGGTGGATGGATCATTAGTTAATGACATAGCTTAGGTCCAAATAATAAGTTCTGAGGAGGAGAAACAAGAATGTCAATTCTGATATGGAGAGTAGGAAGGGGATATCCAGATTTGGTTCTTATTAGGCCACTAACTTGATATATTTCTTTAAACAAAGGGAGGAAAGGGACTGGGGATAGATATGACTATTGTTTGAGTTTTTATCAAGTGTCTATAATCCTTGCATAACCTATCTGATGAGGAAAGCAGAGCTCACAGAGGCCGTGTGACTTGCCCTGGGTCACACAGTTACTTAGTGTGCGGGTTTGAAGACATGTCTGCCCGACTCTGGGGGTGAGGACCCTGCTCAGCTCATCTATACACGTCAGGATCCTCACCTGGAAAGAGTCATGGCGACAGCAACATTGCTCACACTCAAATCTCCACAACTCTATCATTTTTTGTTGTTGCTCTGCAAAAATCAGTTCATTTACAGAAGAAACAAGAACGTCTATGTGTTCTGATAATCAAGCTGGATACATTATTCTCTCTAGTTTTATCTTAAATATATGTTCTAAATGAAAATGAAGAAAACAGTCCATTTACTAACTGGCATTGTGAGGCACAAATATTGACAGGCAGCTAGATTCAGTTTGAAAGAATGTTAATTAAAAATCCCCTCACTGAGCTAAAAAGTGGAAAGTTTAAAAACAACGACGTTATTTCAACAAGTGTTAATCTGTGGGTGGTGGGATTACAAACCGTTTGGTTTTCTTATAATTCTACAATTAAAGTTTAATAAATATTACTTTTTAAATGCAGTTAATTATAAACACCATTTTTAAGTTGACACCTTGTTTTAAACGATAATTTTTAAAAACTGCTTGCCAGGAGGGAAAAGAGGTGTTATTAACTTATCTTTTAAACATAGCTCTTTAAAAAAATTTTTTTGAAAATTAACTCTGTTGCTTTGGAAGATTTTTCTCTGCAGTTAAAACAGCCAAGGACAAGGAGCAGATCTGAACACGGCGTCCTGCGGTGGAGCCGGGACTACGGGGCGGCTGTTCAGTGGGGCATCAGGCAGACACGGCAGTAGATGCCAGAATGCCAGGACCAAGGCCAGGCTGGCGCAGGATGGGTTCTCCAGCTCCCCCAACAGGTTCCTTCTACCCTAGAGGCCAGTGGGAGGCCCCAGGCTGCCCCTTGTCCAAGTGGGGGCCTTGTCCTGTGCTGGGAGGGGGAGGTGTCGGTGGTTTAGGAGGGAGCTCTATTCGCAGGAAAGGGCAGCACAAAGTAAAATACCAGCAGGGAGAGAACCGTGGGGCTTGGAAGCCACCTCTCTCATCCACAAATCTGGGAGCCAGCAGGGACAGACCTTTCCAGACACCCTCACCTCCCAGGCAGCCCCTGAACTGACAGTCACGAAGCCAAACCCGCAGACCGGCCTGGGCTGCCCAAGCGCCTAGATAGTGCTCAAAGGTAGTATTTATTCATGGTATAGTGCTTACAGTGAACCCAGGCTGCCTCCTTATAGCACCCATCTACTTTAAAAAAATTTTTTTATCAATTGTAATCTCACCCAGTTCAAGCCCCGCCATGCCCTCTGGAGTTTACCCTCACCCCACTCCAGCCCTTGCCCAGCCTGAGAACCTTTGAGTGCAGGGCCTACTTCCCCACCCTGCTCCTCCTCTCGGCGGCTAGCAGCCGGTCAATGAGCCGGTCCCATTCTCAGACCCTAGGCAGGCGCTGGTCTCTGCCTGGCTCAGTCCTTCAATTACTGATGCCAACAGGCTCAGGACGCCTGGGCTTTCTCCCCGCACTGCACTGCTGGCAGACAGCTGAGGCTTTGCCCATGAACAGCAGCGCAGTCGGAGTGGGGAAGACTGGGCACTGCAGATCAGCGAGTGCCCCCCTGCAGCAGCCCAAGCGGCCGCAGAGACGCCAGGGCCGAGCTCGGGGAGAGGAGCGCGGAGCTCCCGCCGGCTCTCGGTATCCTGAGCCTCCCACGGTCCCGCTCCCATAGACGGTCTGCGTCTCCCGCTGGGCCTTGGTACTTCTTTGAAGTCTTGTGGTCTCAGTGAGCTCAGCCCAAGCGGAGGGAAGGGGCTAGAAGAACAGGAGCGCCGCGGAGGAGGCTTTCGGCGAGAGGCAACTGGGCGGCAGCACCGCGCGCCCCACCTTCCCGGCTCCCCCGCCGCCGAGTGGGGCAGGGCGCGGCCGGCCGGGGGATAATTACCTGTGTCTCGGAGAGGCTGAGGCTGCCGGCCAGCTGCTTCCGCTCGGCGCCCACCACGTAGTGGTTCTTCTCGAAGGCGCGCTCCAGCCGCAGCAGCTGCGAGGGCGAGAAGGCCGTGCGGATCCGCTTGGGCTTGCGCGCGAAGGGGCCGTGCAGAAGCAGCCCGTCCTGGGGCACGTCGCTCGCTGCAGCCCGCGGCCGTCGGCAGCACACGCAGGTACAGACAGAGAGAAAGGTCGCCGTGAGCTGCAGCCTGGGGAGCCGCCAAGTCAGCCCTCCTGGCAGCTCCCGCGCCCCCAGCGCTCGAGGCTCTCTCCAGTCCTTGACACCGTGCGCGCTGCTTTGCCTCCACCTCCCCTACTGCGAAGCGCCGTGCCTGCCCGGGACACACAGAATCCCAGAGCCCACATTTTGTACCAAGAGGTGAGCCCAGGCTTGGCACGGCGGCGTCCTGCGCCCAGAGGCACACTGCCTGGAGCAGCAGAAGGGCCAAGCGGCGGCAAAAGTCCCTGGGCTCTTTTTCTCCAGCCTTTCTCAGCCCGACGCCTCCTTGGTCCCAAATGGTTTATTTTCAATTAACTGGCCGCTTAACATCTCCCTCCAGGAGGCTGGAGAGTAAAGGGAGGGCTGAGTGTTGGGCAGGTGATGAGGGAGCCACTAGATTCCAATTCAGAAACTAAAAGCTGGGACTCTCCCTTCACACCTGCTTAACCTAGTCTTGCAGCAGAATGCCCAGGCTGCTCTTAGCCCCTGCAGAACTCCTGCCAACAGGCCCGGGATTTGTCTTATAAGTAGTAAAGTTAGGGCCGGAGATGTAGCTCAGTGGTTCCTTGCCGCCTGGCAAGCGGTGTCCTGAGTTCGATTCCTGATAGAGCAAAAAAAAAAAAGGAGGTAAAAGTAGAGCAATAGCTAGGTCAACCCTGCGGGCAGCCCCTGGAGATCTCAAGTCAGGGCTATTGCTTTTCTCCGCCTGACGTTTCTCTCTCCATTCCTTAAACTGTCTGGTGGCCCAGCTGCTGGGAAAAAAACCCCCAGTCTTCATAGGAGATGCTGTCACCTGATGAGCAAAGAACCACCTCACCCCTGAATAGCTCCATACTTCAGAAACATGTGAACAGATATGTAGATTCATCCTCTCTATTACATACAGACACAGGTCTGTGCACTGGTGGGGGTAACTGTGTACTCCAGCCTCCCTACTGTCTTTCTCTCCCTTATTGTATAGGAGTCTTGAAGTAGGAAAAGTCCTTCCCTTGGCAAATGTTGGACTCAGTTCATACACTCAGGAGGATTGATGGAGCCGTGGTCAGGGGCTAAAGGCTCCAAAGAGACATCCCCCCATTGTCCCCATCATAGCAGCCCTCCCCACACACAGCCCTGGCCCCTACACCGTTCTGGTCTCAGCTGCACATGCTCACAGACCCGAAACAAGCCCCGACAACATCGCCCCTGGTTTCTCACACAGTGGCATGTAACAGTCCCCCTGATCCACCAACAACAGAGCCCTTCATGGAATGTTTTGACAGAGTTAGCTGTTGAGACTGACTGATCCAATTAATTTCTTCAGAGATGGTTACTGGTTTGACTGAATATGACCTACTGTTTTGCTCTGAAGACAATGATCTGGACAATTTAGCCGAGCTCTCCCATTCCCGGAAACATCCATGTACATGAAGTAGAAACACATTATGGAGATGCTATTGCTGACACTCTCCAGGGAACTGAGTCTCTCCTCCTGGTACAACCTGACTGACCTTACTTTCTCCAAGTCCCTTGGCTTTAGAGACTTACACTGGCTAATGGAAAGGTGACTGCTTCCAGGGAGACAAGTCCCTAACCTTCAGTCATCTTCTCTATTTCAAGCACCTAGATTTGTGCTGCTGTAAAAGGGGGTGGGATGATATTGTAGGGAACTGATGGAGGGAACGGTGCCCAATGAACCATTCAAGGTAGAGCAGGCTGTGAGGCCTGATGGAAGGAAGAGAAGTTTCAGTAGGGTGGTGGAAGGATATGTAATCAAGGGAGGCGAAATGAAGTCTGCTCAGGGAAAGTATGAAGGAGTAAATTCTCAGGGTGGAAGGACTAATGTAGGCAGGAAAAAGTGGGGAAGGCATGTAGGAAGCTTTTTACTCAGGGAACTGCTCAGAAAACAGTGTTGTTCTGAGCCCTGGTGGTCCCCCCCCCCAAGGAGAGAAACCCCTCAGCTCATCTCAGCACTTAGTGTTTATATTCAGTTGTCAGCTGGCCTAGGTTGGTCAGCGGTGAGACTGGAGCACAGAGGCCTCACAGGTATGAGTGGGATGCAGAGGTGTCTGAGGACTCGAGGGCTGAGAGAGCAAGGTTCCAGTCCACCGTGGGTGTCCTCCTTGACACACCTCGTGGGTGTTCTGCGTCAGTCACCTGTGTGGAGTGGAGTGCTCTGTGCGTATCTTTCTAAAGCCAAGCGAAGGAGGCCAGCAAGAAGCCCTGTCCTGCCTGCAGTCTGGCTAGTTTGGGGAAAACTGAGTTGCTTGGATGCCACCTCACTGAGAGAACTTCCCTAGTTCATTGTAACGTCCTGTCTTGATGTCCATCTGCATATGCAGGGATATGGCAATCCTTCTAAGTCAGTGTGAAGAAGCAGGAGGTTGGGAAATTATCCAAAATGCCGATAAATGATGATACATATTTAATTCCAAAAGAAGTAGGGCTTTTTCCAGTAAGAAAGAGGATGATTGTTAAAAAAAACAAAAAAATTGCCTCGAGGGGCTGATCATTTGCTACTTGTCTCTGTAAGCACAAGGGTGCCTTAAGTGTGTAGGTACCTGAGCCCCTTTCAGTCTAGAAAGGTTCACTCAGTCCTACCACCTCCAGCCATCACTACCCTTCAGTTTCCAACGTGGACCACAAGGATCAAACTTGGGGCTGGGGTGCAGCCTGTTTGGTGACAGTAGTAATTACAGGCTGTGAGAATGTCGTGTCTGTTTTAGATGAGGACAAGTGGAAAGGAATGGTCACAGCCTTCTCAGGAATTAGGAACTGAACACACACCCCCCCCCCCCGCTGGTTTTCCTACAGCCTCTGAGGCAATGGCTGGCTGGGAACTAGTAATAGATACTCCCAGGAATGAGGCAGCCAGAAGTGAGAGCTAGGCTCCAGGGCTGCCTGGGCTGAGCCGCAGTCCCCTCTGGTTTGGCAGGCGAGGCAGAGGCTCCAGTCTGGATTATGGGGCGGAGAGGCCTGGGGCTACGACTGGGAGAGGCAGGCTAGGCCAAGGAGATTACCTCCTTCTTCTCTTTCCAGCCGGAACAAAAGCACCTTTTGATGCTTTGGCCCATTACCAGGTCTCCTCCGAGAGGGCAGCGTCTTTCACAGCCCTTTCAGTGCCCCTCTCCTGGCCGGAAAGTTCTTGATCTCGAGGAAATATCCCGAAAGGCAGCCAGTCCGGCTCTTCGAAGGTTCTCCTAGGGGCCCCCTTCCTGCGCTGCCCTGGCCTTGGGAGTCCTGATTATTCAGCAATCGATTTTCCTCTTCCGCAGCCTCGAAGCCTCGCTTAGCTGAGAAGCTTCTTCCTTCAGCACCAGGCCCGTGCAGCAGGAGAGAGCAACATACACACAGCGCAGGCACGCTTCCTTTTCGTTCGGGTAGGGTTTCGTTTCTTGCTTTAAAACGGGCTGAAATGAGCATCGCAGAGACCGGGTTTTCTAGAAAACGCGGCGCCGGAGGCCCAGGGACGGCTCTGCTCTCAGCCCAGAAGTCTGGCCAGTACTGGAGGAGGCACAGCCCGCGAAGGCGCATCCATCCGCCAAGATGATGGGCTGCAGTATCCCTGGGTTTGAAAAGTCCTTCAGTAACCACAGAATTTCTAAATAGGAAAATGTGGCCACACTTGGCTCCATCTCCGGGTCCAGACACGGTTCTTGAGGAAAAATCCGATCGTTTGTGCAAGTCGACAACACACCAGCTGGGACTGATGGCTTAGGGAACGGCGGCAATTTCGAGGGGGATTTTGCAAAAAATTTATCTGGCCTCAGCTGGCTGGAGACGCCAAGGACCAGAGTTGGATATCTCCCACGATGTTTCCTGCCCTTTGAGACCTCGGTCTGCTCGGGCGAGGCCGGCGGTGAGAAAGGTGGTACGGAGAGCATGGCACTAGGTATTCAGGGTCCGAAGCAGAGGGTAGCGCCGGCTGGTCACTTCTGGTCAAGCCAACTTGCTGAACAGGGTTTGGGACCTGCTACCCTTTTCCCTCCGAGCCCCTGTCCTTTGACCAGCTCCCTGTCCATCCACTGTAGGCTCACAAACTGCCAAAGCTCAAATTCTGCCCATGGGTGCCAGATTTTGAGACCCAGACTGAGGTCTGATACCACTGGAGGTCGAGATAGTTTGTTAAATTTGAATGAAACCTTATTTTATCGGTAAATATTTGTGACAGTAACTTCCAAAGAGGTGAACATTGTAAACATTTCATTTTTTTTCTTTTTTTGGATTTGTATTTTTTTAAATCTTCTAAATCCCCGAGGAGAGAAGTGTACTCACAGAAATTCTTGTTTAAATAATTACTTTTTCTGAATCCATGGGATCTGCCGAGTAAGTATCTGTTAGCCGTGTGGTTCTGAGAGAGCTGGACGGCAAAAAGCAGCTTTTTCTCCGTCAAGCAGTTACAGACAAAGCTTCAAGAAACAATTTTTCTTTTATTATGTAAATAATTGTATCAAACATCTAATTTACTTTGGGTGTACAGACTTGGTTTTTCATCAGAACCAGGAGCAGAAGCTTGGTTGTTCTTTTCATTGTTTTGCTAAAAGCCAAATAACCTATCTCCCTCTGAGCAATGGAACCTCACAAGGCTGAGGTCTGTTCTACACTAACAAAATAAAACTAGGAAATAAAGCGATTGTAGCACAAATTAAGGCAGAGAGAGAGAGAGAGAGAGCGAGAGCGAGCAAAGGGGGAAAAACAAACTTCAAATAAAACTCTGGGAAAGTCAGATAATTCGTGTGTGTGTGTGTGTGTGTGTGTGTGTGTGTGTGTGTGTGTGTGTGTGTGTGTTAGGCCTATGGAGAACCTTCAGGAGCAAACCCATTGCCTGGCACGCAAGGACAGACTATGACCTTAAAAGCCCTCTGCCCGCACCCCCTGCTCAGGACTGTCCTCAGTCTCCCACCAAGAGACCAGGTGGCTAGCGGTGGAGAAAGCTAGGTTGCTTATTGCAAATCTTAGCCTGGATCAGGGTGGTGCGTGTGACTTGAAAAAGTCGGGCCAAGGTTGTCGAGAAACATCCCAAGACAGTGGAGCATTCTACACTGAACATTAACCCTGCCTTATGCCTTGCCCGCTGTCCCGCTTCCCATCGGGCCAGGCATGCAAATGGACTTTCCCCTGTCCGGATGCACCAGCGAAGATCCTGGGGAGTTGTTGGTGACGGTAAGAGCAAAGTATAGTCTCGGCTCAAGCCAGGGCAAGGGAGGACAGCGGGTCCTGAGCTCGAGGTTGGGACTGGCTCAGTCGGGGGAGAATAGGCTGGCCGAGAAAGAGCCAGAAGTGGTTGTGAGGATGTGCCAGGGTTTGGAGTCCGAACCTCATTCCTGAGAAAGCCGGGAGGTCCCAGCCGGCTCTCTGCGCGGGAGACCACGCGGCAGAGCGCAGATGGATCCCGTGGGGCTTTGCCATATTTGGGAACCAACCTTAGGGATCCACAGCCTTCTCAGCAACTTCTCGACAACCCCGCACGCCCCCGAGCCTCCCCCAATTCCTCACAGAGCGGCCACATCGTGGGCACTCACCCTGGAAGCGGTGGCCGAAGAAGCGGTTCCGCAGGACCCAAGGGTAGAAGTGGAGAGGGTCCCGGTGCTGGGCGCCGAAGAAGGAGTGCGGGGGCTGCAGCGGGGAGGCGCCCAGCTGGTGCGCCGGGTGCACTGTCAGCGCGGGGTGGTTCATGGCCTCGGGGAAGACGAGCTCCGGCCCTCCGTAGAGCGAGCGGCCCGCGCCCGCAGCGGCTGCAGCCGGGAAGCTGCTCACGAAGGCTGCCTCGGCTGCGCTGGGATGAGGGTAGTTGAGTGCTGTGGGCCGGAGCGGTTCTTCAGAGGCGGCCGCCGCTAGGGGATGGGAGCCCGCGCCACCGCCGCCTGTGCCCCCGCCAGTGCCACCGTCCTTGGCCACCAAGGACTCGATAGTAAAGCCCCGCTTGGCCGCGGGCTGGAACATGGTCGCGGCCGCCGCAGCCGTGCAAGACAGCGGGGCTCTGGGGAGCGCTCCACGTCCCGGCGCTGCCGCCTTGCGGGGTGTGCGTCCAGCCAGGCACATGCACACACACCCGCTCGGCTCACCTCCTCCGCCCTCCCGCCTGCGTCCGGCCCCGCGGGCGAGCCAGGCGCCCAGCGGCGAGGGGCGCGCAAGCCCGCTACGCGGGTCTGGCTAGCGCACACTGCCGGGAGCGTCGGCCCCGCGGCCGAGCGGGGAGCTCCCGGCCGGGCACTGGTTCTTGTGCTGCCTCCGATAGTGCTGTGGCTTCTGCGGCCTGAGGGCTTAGCCCAGCTCCCTCCCTTCCAAGTCTAGCCTGGGCGGACCCCGGCCCGCGATCCTTCCAGCACTGCCCCGCCAGGCCTCGGCCACAGCGCGGCTTGGCGCGAGTTAGCGGGCACCTGCCCCGCGCTCGCCCATTGGCGGCCGCTCACCTGCCCCAAGGTGGGGGGCGGGGAGGGGCGGGGCGAGGGCGGGGGCGGGGGGAGCTTGCAGTCGCAGGCAAAAGCCGGACTGGAACCATCGGGGGACGATCTACTCCAGCACCATCGCCTCTGCCATCCGCAAGGCACCGGCGGTTCTTCTCGGGATTCCGCCCTTTAACTGAGCCTCACCCCCACCGGGTTCGGGTCAAAGGGACTTAGGGAGAAACTTCATCACCTCTCCCCACTCTGTAGCTCAATGAACCCTCTTCCATTTGCCCCAGATGTCGTCTCAGTTGTTAGAGAACTCGGATTCCAGCGTAGGGTGGGTGTTCAGTGTTCCAACAAATAGGTGCTCCGATTTCCTGCTCCTCTGACCTGACGCACCCTCTCGCTCACTCACCATCCCGAGAGCGACCTAGAGCGGAGCCCTGCGGCCGAGGTCTCGCGCTTTGAGGATGTCGTGAAGGATAGCTCCGGGAAAGGGACGCTCATTTTTTTCACGAGGAACCAAACCGACCCTGCGCAGGAAAAAGCCGCGGGATCCCGAAGCCTCCAACAGCAGAACCCACTGGCGCTCGAGTTTGCCTGGGGCTTCGGGGGACGTTGTGCCTTGACCTGGAGCTGGTCCCCAAGAGGACCGCCCGCCGCCCCGGAAGGCAGCAGCAACCTGGCTTTCTTGACCTTCACCTTCTAACCGCGACCGAGGCCTGACGGGTCTGATGCGCTCAGTTTCCATTTCACGCCCAAATTATTGCCTCAGGAGTGAAAGGGCTGTAGAACCTAAGAACCAGCACTCCACAAACTTCTCAATCGGGCCGTACAGGCCACCAGTAAACGCAGCACTGAGGCCGCAGAGGGGAGGGTGGATCTCGGATTGCAGTTCTGCTTTCGGGTTGTTCCCAGGGTCTATCCGAATGGCCCAAGCACAGCCAGAGGGAGCAGATCTTAGCCGACACCCTCGGAGCGCGCCCGAGGCGGGTGGGATGGGTGCTGCACAAGGTGCCGCTCTGCGGGATTCCAGGCCAGGTCTTGGCAGTGGCCCGACAGAGCTCTGGGAGCCTAGGTCCGGGAGAGCGCTCCGGGCGCCCTTGCAGCTACAAAGCGGGTTAAAGTCTATTTTCCACTCGACTGCTTCGAAAAGCCCTCGCGCGCCGATGCCGTTCCGGCCCCCTTGGGCGAGAGGAGGAGGAGGAGCAGGCAGAAGGACCGCACCCTGGAGCCTTTCGCTTGCTGGGCAACCCGTGGCCAGGCTTCTCGGCAACGCCCCAGAAATGCCCGGGGGAGGAATTGCTACCAAATCAGAGGCGAGCACCCGCGTCTCCCACGGACTTCTCTAGATCTTTCGGGCTGTCTGCGGTGGTCTGCCCCCTTCTCTGGCTTCTGTCTCTGACTACTGCCCCACTCTCCTGCGTCCTAGTCCCCACTAACCCTCTACTTCTTGTCCTTTGCCCAACCCTACCATGGAAGCACTTTTGAGAAGAGGACGAAGGGGATTAACCTAGGACTTAGCATTAAAAGGGCGAGGGTGCGGGGCAGAAGCGAAGAATCAGATTTTTGGAAGGAGATGATAGAGATTTTGCTAGAGCAAGTTCTCCGCAGGAAGGCGGGTTCAGTTGGATACTCTGTGATGTAAAGACCGAGTGCTGGAGTCTGTGACCCCAAGGCCAGAGCTAAAGCCAGTTGTACCAGGCCTGCTCCCCAGCCACTGGATGAATTCCACTGGTCCAGCTGCAGCTGCCGTCTCTTCTGCTCTGCCCTTTTGAAGCTGGGTATCAGACAAGCAGAGGAGTTTGGAATCTACCAGGCCATTCCTAGACTTGTTTCTACTCTGGGCACATATACTTTCATTCGTGCCTTTTCTATCTAAACGGATAGACCTTTCAATAACACCACCTTCCTTTGTTGTAGCATTTAAGGAATGCTTTAACATCGGCTGTCGGGTCATTAACTGCATTTTATCAATTAAACAGGCCACAGATGATTGGATACTTGGGTCTGGTCATAATCTGGCTTGAGCTGGCACAGCCCAGAGGTCTTGGCCTGGACCAGTTTCCACCTTTATTCCCTATCTGTCCAGACCGTGGCAGTAACGCTGTCCAGGTTGGTGCCCATAGAGATTGGGGCCGAGTGGCTGGGTCTGCTGGGTGATAGGAGTTTCTTCTTTCACCCTCACTCCATCTATTTTTCTTCTTGTATCCTTTTCTCTCACTTTCCTCTCCTGTAATACCTTACTGTCTTTCCTTTTCTTCATTCTGTAGACATTTATGCCCTCCTTGGCTTCCTCTGTTTCCACTCCCCTTATGGCCTCTTCCCATTTGTATTTCCCTTGAAGGGCTAATTTTTAAGAGAAGAATTTGTCATGGGGGGAGGGTCTCTAAGCCTTCCACCTTTCTGTGAATTCAGGAGCCATGCTTCTTTCTCGCTGCCAATCTATTATTCCATCCCTCCTGCTCTGCCCCTCCAGTGCTCACACCTCTCTTTCTGCTGCCATCTCTCAGAGCTGGAACCATACACGAATAACTTCTTCTACAGAGTATCTCCTCTCTTCACCTATGGAGATCTGTGCGATCTCCCCCGACCACATGCCCACCACCACCCCCGTTACTGCCTTAACCCTCCTTCTTCTCCATTCTTCACCTCCCACCCAAGCTACTGAGCTCCACCAGAGGCTGAGGCTGATGGCATACAATGGACTACCTGAGTACCTGACAGCCCACCTTCTGTGAGTTGCTCATGTTTCACTTCACATCTGTCCAGCCACCAACCAGCAGTTCCTGCCTCCCTGACCCAGTGCCTCACTTTCTGAAGAGGAGCCTGATATCTACCCGTCTGATACAGCCTGGGCCACCTGCCGTGATTCTGGCTCCTCCTCAACATTTCTGATTCCTGTTCTGATTTCTAGAATAACATAGGCTCAAATCCTGAGCCTGCAGCTGATGAGACCTGGGGGCCATGATCTTGCCTTGGCTTGCACATCTGTGAAATGGGAAACGTTATATGGAAACCCTGACGGAACTAAATTAGATAGCATGCGAAGCACAGAACCAATGCCTGCTGCCTAAGAAACACTAGGTACAAAGCATTGTCCATACAGGAAACTACCGAACTGTTCTCAAATCCTCCCTCCTCTTGGAAAACTGTGGTATACGTCCTGGTCTCCCATAAAGTGTTCGCTCTTGCAGAGGCCTTGGTCCAACCACATCCTCAGCCGTAACCCTTTTAGCTTTCACCTCTCTGTTTCCTGTTTGCCGTACCTTCTCTTCATGTCCCTGGTCCTAAAAGGTCTTCTCCGCTCAAGTTTCTCTCAGCCTGTTGACTATTCTTTACCATCAAACTTTTAGATTCTCCCCAGCTCTCTTACTTCCTCATTCATTCAAGCCTTTGTGACAGACATTTTTCTGTCACTTAGGAAAATGGCTACATATGCTCCAAAATTTCCATGGTGCTCTTATTGCTGCGGCTCCATATGCATTTGGAGATGACGAATACACAGCCCCCTGATGGAGGTACTGTGAGGCCTAGTTACCTTCTCTACCCTATGTGCTAGAGAAGTCATAAGCCCTTGGTAAATGTTAGCTGCTATTATTTTATATAGCTGTGCTGCCCAACAAGGAAGCCAAGAGTCATATCTACCAAATACAGATGGCCCAAATTGCGATGTTTTGTACATGTAAGTGAATACCACCACATTGGTGGGAATATATAAAGTTTCTTAAAAACTATACGCCATACCAGGTATAATGGTGCACACCCACAACCCACACATTTAGGAGGCTGAGGCAGAAAAATGACTGCAAGTTTAAGGGCAGGCTGGGTTGTATAGTGGGTTGAAGCCAGCCTGAACTACACAGCAAGTCTCTATCTCACAAAACAAATTACAAATTTTTAAGTGTGGAGGGACTCAGGGGAAGGGGGAGGGAGAAGGAAAAGAAAAGGCAAGAAAAAAGTGAGACTAGAAGGAAAAAATGGAAACAAAGCTTTTGTAATTAAGGAGAGGGTTGAAGGGTTGAAGGCAGAGGATATGGGAAAAGAAGAAGGAGCAAGCTACATCATGTACAGGCACAAATTCCCTATGATGGTGATCATTATGTTTATCGAAAATTAACCAATAAATGTGTTGCTTCAAAAATATATATAACTTGAAAATTTTAAAAATTACATTTGGTGTTAGACTGGCTGAGTGCTTAACAAATATAAAATATCATATAAACATTTTCTATATTCTGTGTTGTAATGAATGTATTGCAGGGTTTTGTTTGTTTTTGAGAAGTGTCTCACTATATCGCCCATGGTGGCCTTGAACTTGCAAAAATCCTACCTCAACTTCCCAAGTGCTGGGACTGCATGTGCCAATCAGCCATGAATATATTGAGTTAATTAAGATACTGTTTCTTCTTTCTTTCTTCCTTTCCTTTCTTCTTTCTTTCTTTTGTACTAGAAATTGAACCCATGGATTTGCATTGAGCAATATATCCAGCCCTTTTTAATTTCTGAGATAGAGTCTTGCTAAATTGCCAAAGCTAGGGTAAAACTTGCGATCCTCCTGCTTCAGCCTTCAGAGAGCTGGTATTACTGTCATGTGCCACCATGCCTGGCTCTTTTAAACTTTTTAAGTGTAGTTACTAGAACACGTAAGATTGTATCTATGTTTCAAATTACATTTTTGTTGGGCAGCTAAGCTTGACATCCTCCTGCCTCATCTGTGCCTCTCCTTGTCTCCCATCTGATCCTGGGCACTTCTCTCTGCCAGGCACCCAGCTCAGTAGCTGGGAGGCATGTGCATCACCCACTTTCTCTGTTCTCCACTGCATATCCATCCACTCTTCCCATCCCTCTTGCCCCTGGCTAATTCAGACTCCCGTTGCCTTTTCGGATGATACCTCCAGAAGAAGCATTTGTGATTTCTTCCATTATGATTAATTTCACACATGCCTGCCAGATTTCTACAACACAACTCTACACTGTTAAACTTTTTTTTTTTTTTATTACATTAGTGGGTTTCAGGACAGTTTCATACATAAACTGTGACTCGGTTTTTCACTTGCAAAGTAGAGATAATAACGATAGTTGCTCTGGAGACTAGTTAGGAGACTAGAACGAGGTGATCCACATATAGCTGTCAGCGCACAATCAGCAATAACTACTAGTGTCACTGTTTCTTAGGAAGCTCACCCTTCTGAGCTGGGGATTCGCAGCCTTCCATGCACAAGTTTCTACCTGTCTAGTCTCACAGGCTCCCAGAGGGTGGCTTGCACTGTATACTCCTTCCACCCTTGAGGGACACTGTATATGTTGTGCTGCTCTCTGCTTGACCTGTATATTCCCCTTAGAGCCTGTTCAAGACATTACACCACAGCAGGTGGTAGTTCAGCTTCTGAGAGGAGAAAAAGTTCATGCAGTCAAGTATTTAGAATGCTGACTTCACGGGGCCGGGGAGTTAGCTCAGTGGTTCTGGCGCCTGTCTTGCAAGCGCAAGGACCCGGGTTCGATTTCCCGGTAACCACATAACAATACTGGGTGTGGAGACTCACCCCAGCAGCAACCAGTACCACATACCACAGTGCCGGGCGTGGTGGCTCACGCCTGTAATCCCAGCACTCGGGAGGCAGAGGCAGGAGGATTGTGATGTGAGTTGGAGGCTGAGCTCAGGGCCAGCCTGAACCACAAAGCGAGACCCTGTCTCAAAAAACC
>PVIR01003347.1:0-30526 GCA_004026965.1 Petromus typicus | reverse complement strand
CGAACCTAGGTCTTTGCACTTATAAGACAGGCACAGAATCACTGAGCTAAATCCCCAGCCCATCAATGTTGTGTTTTTAACACTCAGGTGTTACCTGGAGTATATTAGGTGCTCATTAAATATTTGCTGACTGAATGTATGAATTTGAGACATAGTCCAGATTATGAATGTTCTGAGGCAATGTAAAAATGTAAGGTTTAATCACAGTAAAACATAAAGAAATGACCGCATTCTCTGAGGTTTGTCACAAAAGGAAAATTGAAATTCCTGCCTGACTCCCATGTAAGCTCCCTAGGCTTCCTCCTGGAAGATTCCTCCCTATGGAACATTTGACTGCAAGGAAAGGAAACTCAGATATTTTGTTAATAATTTTAAAAAATTGGAATGCAATACTGGGGATCAAACTCAGGACCTTGCACTTTACAGGCAGGTACAGAATCACTGAGCTACATCTCTGGCTTAGGAGACTCAGAGCTTTGAACTTAGACCCTGCCCAATAATTGGCTAAACTCCTGGTTAGGAAGGAATATAAAGTTAGTTTCCAGTATGTTTCTATAAAATGCTTGAATTTGGTTCAAATACTTTTTCTTCTGGGGAGGTCTCTTTAAGAATGCCTAGGAAATCTGAAGATAAACCAAAGACTTAATTCTTAAAGAGCAATTAAGATCTCAAATGTTCGGCATAACAATGTAGGTGTTTTCTCTCTAACAGGATATCTGCTGGCTAATTTATCCTAGGGAAATATTTCTTTCCTGCACGTGTGTGGAGGCCACTCTGTCCCTGATGATTAGACCTCTTTCTTGGTAATGTGTATGCCTTTCAGAGTTTCAGTCTCCAAGGAATCTGTACACTTTGGGAATGGTAATGCTGTCTAAAAAGTGTGTAGTGCTGGATTTACCTGGTAGGGCTGTATTCTGCATCTGGGAGTGCTGCAGTGAGGATCTGGTGAGAGGCAGCAAAGGCTGAGAGGGGAGGGCTCAGAGAGAGGTTTGGTTGGAGCTAGGAGGCTGCACCCAGGAGAGGAGGAATGTGAAACATGGCCATTGTTACATGGGTGGGAGATTTGGGTCATATCAAGAGAAACTAAACCTTCTGGTAGAGCTCAGTGTCAGAACCCTTCAATACCCCTGTCCCTACTAAGTGCTAAGTGCTCAGCAGACCTGCTCTGCTGCTCCCTTGCCTGCTTCCCACTCACACATGTTCATTGGGTCACGTCAGTGTTTGAAGAGCTTTGCGTTACAAAACAGACATCTTTATTAGTCTCCTTTAGTTCTTGAATAATTTGGCCCATTTACCTGAAGATTTTTTTCTTTCCGAGAATAGTCATTTGAATATAACATCAAATTTCTTTCTAATAATATGGTAGACTAGATGTTCAGAGATCCTTCCCACAATAGTCCATCTAAGAATCCATGCTTTTTATTTATTTATCTATTTATCCATCTATTTATTTATTTATTTTGAGTCAGGGTCTCACTTTGTAGTTCAGGCTGGCCCTGAGCTCACCATGTAGCCCAGGCTAGCCTCAAACTCACAGTAATGCTCCTGCCTCTGCCTCCCCTGTGCTGGGATTACGGGTGTGAGCCACCACGCCTGGCATTGTTGTATATGGCTACCCAGGGATCACACTCAGGACCTAGTGCTTTCCAGGCAGACACCAGAACTACTGAGCTAAATCCCCAGCCCCTACATTTATTGAAGTTAATGGGGGAAGGTATACTCACTCAGTAAGCAGTATTGTGCAACTAGAACAAATATTGTCACAAGCAGAGAGAGATGTGGCACAGGGGAGCAGGGGGAAAAAGAATGTCCCAGAAATAAGATGAGATTTTATATTTGAAAATGTTCACCCTGAATCAGATGTCACTCACTGGCCACTCAGTATGTGATTGACAATATGACTGACAGGGTGCTGAGTCATCTCAACTGTATCTACCGTGCATGATTTTTTCCATAGTCCACGTTTATAATTATGTACTGATATTCACGCTGTATGTATGAACTGTTAATGAATTTCAGTTGAGGAAAGTTCACTGTGTCCTAGAACTTCAGGAAATTCCCAAGTTTTTCTTATTCTTATTTTTGTCCCCCGAACATCACTGGGGAGGGAGTAGTCCTGGGGCACTGACCAAGTTCAGAGGTCCCACAGCCCCAGTTGTGGTATCTATACTGTCTCATCCTCAGAGACTTGGTCCCTGAAAATCATTAAGGGTTGAATGGGGAGGAATACCTATCTTCCATGGATACTTCCAGTTGAATAGAGGCACTGGTCTTATGGATATGGAGCCCTAGGGACACCCTGCCTGATCTAGGGGGATAAGGGAGCCATTCTCCAAGGTTGATTTCTTGGTGAGCCATAGGTGTAGAGGCAAGTTTTGGTCTCTGGCTTGGGCCATCATGGATGACTTAATGGTTATCCTGCATAGTGGGTTGGTGTTTTCTCTTCTGAAAAGAAACTTGATGCCATCCACTGGTTCTCAGACATGTAAGGCTTGCTGTCTCTCTTCTTTGCTCTCTGGTGTTCATGATGGCTTGGGTTTCACCTAGAGTTGAGGTCACCATGGTCTCGATCCTTCTCTGTACCTTCTGGACATCACAGTGATAACAGTGATTGATTGTTTCCTGGGAGGTAGATTCCAGATTCAGCATCAGCCAAGTAGTTGCATGATCAGTGGGTACTGAAGGCTCCTGCTTGTATTTCTCCCTGGAAATTTTTTCTACCTCTGAATCTCTCCTCACACCAATCAGTGTCCCCAAATGACCTTTAGTAGATCCTAATTGCCATGAATACTGTAGGTGCTTGCCTCACTTCAAATATCACTGATGACCACCACTCTATTAACCTTAAAATTTATAATAAACACTTCCAAACATACCTACAAGTAGATAAAATACTGTAATGAACAATCATATACCCTGTCATCTAGATTTTAAGGTTTTTTGAGACAGGGTCTCGCTTTGGGTTCAGGCTGGCCCTGAGTGCAGCCTCAAACTCACATCACAGCAATCCTCCTGCCTCTGCCTCCCGAGTGCTGGGATTACAGGCGTGAGCCACCATACCCGGCACTGTGGTATGTGGTACTGGTTGCTGCTGGTGTGAGTCTCCTCGCCCAGTATGGTATGTGGTTACTGGGGATTGAACCCGGGTCCTTGCACTTGCAAGACAGGTGCCAGAACCACTGAGCTAAATCCCCAGCCAAATCCATCATGTTTTACTCCAAATACCTCACAATGAATGCCTTTAAGGAATTTTTGAAAAACAAACTTTCCTTTACGTGGAATTTCAAACAAGTAGAGAGTAAAGTCTAATGAACCTCAACATATTTTACTATCAACTTCAAGTATCAGCCTTTTGACAGTTAAAAAAAAAAAGCTCTTTGACTGATGGCTGACATTATTAAAAACTTAAACTGAGACAAGAAAGTGAATTTTGCAGCTAGAGTTTGTGTGGAGGCAAATCTCAGTTCCTTGGTGGCTTAGGGCTTGGGCTTTAAAGGGCCAAATGACAAGGACAGCATGCAAAGCTTGAGACTCATCCGAGGCAGGAGGTTGGACCAGAGTCCCTGAAAGGTGACCTCTAGTTACTGAAGGAACAAAACCATTTCCATTTCCACAAAGAGAGATGCTGGTCATAGGAATGTGCCTAGCTTATCTTTGATCTGTGGAAAGGGAGGAGTTTTCCTGGAATTTGCTAATGAGAGATTCATTCTCACTTGGATTTTTAGGGGTTAAAAGGCCCTAAAAGACTTAAGCTGAAAATACTGTATCCCCCAGGAGAACAAACAATGTAGAGAAATACATTTGAAAGTCAAATTTCAAATAATTCCCATAGGTAAAGTTTTGAAAAAGAAATTTATAGTACCCTCAATTGCAGCATATACACACAAAAAAAATCATGATAGTGGAAACTGCAAACTATACAGTCAGACTTGCAGAGAAGATCACAGACTTTAGAATCAGCAGGGATAGGGTTGTAGTCAGTGGTAGAGGACTTGCTACCAGGTGAGAGGATCAGATATAGGATAGAAAATACTTATATTTAAAGTTTCAAATAATAAGAGAGTGAGAAGAAACTAAAAAGTACTTAGCATAAGGATGTAAAATGATATGACTGGAAAATTATTTGGCATTTTAAATAAAATTAAACCTATACCCATTCACCGAGTCTAATCCTATGTATTTACCTAAAAGAAATACCCAAAGAAAAGAATGCATATGTTTACAGACAGACTTTATGCATAATTGACAAAAACTTGAAATAATCCACATGTCCACACATAGTAGGATAAATACATTGTTAGGTTTGTACAATGGAATTCAGCAAAGAAAAAAATGAATTGATGATATATCCAAAAAGTGGATGAAACAGATCTAAAAGAAGGAAAGATGCCCCTACCCTGAAATATATGATGTAAGATTTCCATTTATACAATATGCAGTGCAGGCAAAATTAATCTATGTCAGCATAGCTCAGAATAGTAGTTACTTCTGAGGAATTGGTGACTAGAATATGACACAAGGGAACTTTCCAGTGTCCTGGAAATATGCCACATTTTAACCTGGGTATTGTGTACGTGGATATACACATAGGTGAAAGTGTATCGAGATAGACACTTAATAGCCAGGCCTGGTGGTGAACACCTATGATCCTCACTTTCTAGGAGGCTGAGGTAGTAAGTTGCAAGTTCAAGCCCAGCCTGAGAAACTTCATATGACCTTGTCTCTAAAAATTTTTTTAAAAGGAGGAGGGGCTGGGAATATAAACCACTGAGAAGGACCTGCGTTTAATACCGAGTAAAACACACACACACACACACACACACACACACACACACACATACACACACACACATGCATGCACGCATGTACACACAGAAATACACACTTAAGATTCATGCATTTTTCAGTACATAAATTAGATAACAGTATATTCAGAGAGGATCTTACTGATCTGGACAAGTATCAGTGGAATAAAACTCTAGTCTCTGAAATTAGAAATTCAGTTTATAAGAATTTAACATACTAGACATAGCAGAAGAGAAAATTCATGAATTAGAAATCAGAAAGACCTGAAGAAATGCATCATCATGAGAGGCAAAGGTAAACAACAGATGCACAGGCTGAGAGGTAGAGAAAGGGCTGCCTGTGGATTGCCAGGTCTCTGGGGTTCTAGAGTAGAGAATAAAGCAGAGGCTTATATGACAAGCTACTGGCCACAAAGATTTTCAAAACTGATGATCATTGATCCTTGTGATAGGGAAGCTCACTGAATTCCAACAAGATAAATAAATTTATACATAAACAATGTAATTACAGAATACCTAAAGAAAAGAGATCTTAAAAGTAGCAGGGAAAATATGGATTATTAGAAAGTGATGACACTTGGGCTGACAACTGACTCTCGCCTGTGAATGCCAAAATAGGGTGGATATATCTTCTAAGCACTGAGAAAATACGTTCCAAACTAGAGTTGTATTTTTAGCAGAAACTGTCTTTCAAGGATAAGAGTGAAATAAAGACATGTTCAGACAACTCGAAAATGAGAATTTCTACCAACCAAACATCACCAAAGCAATTTTAGGCAGAAGGAATATTTTGTAGAAGAAAAGTCTGAAACAGAAAGATGAATAATGAGTACAATCAATCTAAATAAATATTGACCACATAACATTGTAAATTTTCTCATAAATTTTGGTACTAAACTATATGGAAACTAAATATTGAACAGCAGTATCACAATTTGGAGTAGGGTAGTGACCAAAGTTAAGGCACACTTGTCCAAGGGAGAGTAAAGATAGCAATTAGATTTGGGGAGGTGCAGTATACCTGATAAGGTGCTTAAAGCAACCTTTAAGATAATAGGAATGGGGTATTACTTTTACTGTCAATGACAATAAAACAATGTCCACTGGGTTCTAGTGATCCCACACATGTGATTGCAGCACTCTGGGAGGCTGAGGCAGGAGGCTCACAAGTTCAAGTGCAGTCTAGGCAACTTAGGGACTTACCAAGACCTTATTTTTTAAAAATAAGAAAGCTAAAAAAAATTAATAAATTAGAAAGCTGGGCACGGTGGCATGTGTCTGTAGTCTCAGCATGCCAGAGGCTGAGGCAGGAGGAATTCTGGAGGTTGAGGACAGCCTAGAATACACAGTGAGCCCAAGACTAGCCTGAACTGAACAGTGAGACTCTGTCTCCAAAATTAAAAAAAATAAAAATAAAGAAAAGAAAATGGCAGGAAATGTAGCTCAGTGCAAAGACACTAGGTTCAATCTATAATATCGTTGAAAAAATTTTCCAGTGAAACTATAAACAATGGCAAAACCATCATTTCTAGGCCACAACAGGAGCAAGTCATGAGGCTAAAGCAGCCCAACTTTGGGACATTAATCTGGTTAGAAAATATCTGTGAAAACATGGAAAGCATCTTAACAAGAAGTGTTAGAGAATCTGTCATTGGCATTCTCTTCTTGTAGATGGAACACAATCACTGAGCAATGCTAAATAAATACTTAAATCACAGGAATCTAAAAATTGATGTCAAAACAAAGGTTTGAGTTTTTATGTCTCACAAAAAATTTCCAAGAGTTTGCCATCAAATTATGATGCCAGTAATAGTAGTGAGGAGAAATTAAATACTTCCTCATGAAGAGTAAATCAGGATTGACATGAGGGTGACTATGGAGTGTAACCGTGTTTCAAAACAAGATGCTTCAGGAAAGGAAGGAATGGCCCATCAGCCCCAAACTCCCTTTAAAGTCTAAAAGGTTTAAGGCAAATTTAAAAATTTTAGTAATTGGATTTTTCCTGAATGGAAGAAAACATCAGAGAGAATATGCAATTCTGTCACCCATTCTCCTGCTAAAACGGTTCAGGAATGAAAGAGCAATCACAACTTGGAAAGATTCCTGGACATTTTCAGAACACCAGAAAACATTATAAATACATTTATAATGGGTGTGCTTTTGTAATACATACTTTTTGAGGACATCGTCTTCTGTAAGCTATTATCTGATTAACTGAAACCTAGTGAGAAAAGTAGGGTGCCTCTGAAGTTGAAAATATTTTATTTCTGGGAAAACTGTCTATCATAGGCATATGGGATCTAATTTGTGAGCAAAAGCAAATGTTTTGAATTGGGAATAGAAAAGAAACAAAAAGAACTTACAACTCATTTCAGTTGGTCTCTACAAATTGTGCAAACGTGCTGGGGAACTTGGGCAAATAATTTCACCTATCAGTGCCAGCTTCTTTATCTGAAAAATGGGAATACATCATAGAATCTGCCTTGCAGTTGGTTGGGAGAATTCAATGAATATCTGTGTTTAAAACACATAGACTAGGATATGACAGATAGCCAGCATTTAGAATTATTAATGAAAAAATTAAAATAGGCATTGTTTAAAAAAATTTTTTTATGAGATACAATGAGACAACTGATGTTATCATGATTCCTAGCTCCTAATTCACACAAGGTCCGTGCAGAAAACTGTCTGAGGCTGTCATGAGCCATCATTCATAGGCACCATAAGTATGGTTAAGATCACTGGGAGGCTTTTATACCCAATTGCTATGGAAGCTGATTTTAATAAAATGTATCTCTCTGTCTACACTGGGGCAGCTTACACAAGTGGAAGATTCAATGGTGTTGCTGCATCGTTTATGGAAGATGAGCCAAGGGCTGTGTACACACATTGTCATGCACATCTTGGGAATTGAATGATTTTGAGGTTTGTTGGGATGCGAAAGAACTCCAAAGTGATCTCAGTACTGTCAGTTCTTTGTATGACACTATTCGTGCATCTCTGAAAAGCTGGCAAATTTTCAAAACATTTGTAAGCAGAGTGAAGGCACAACATACAGGAAGCTCTGGGGATGTTGAAAAGATGTTGGGGTATTGGTTGTGATGGAGGGGCTTTTGCAGATTATTCAAACATGGGAAGATGTATCAAGCTATTCTTGAAATGCACAGGTGGCTCTTGCAGTGAGGGCTTGGTTGACTTTGGTTTCCAAATTTGAATTCACCATTTGTTTATAAATTGTTATCAAGTTTTAAATAATAGTCTAATCACTATAAGCATTGTTTTTTTTTTCCTAAAGAGCTACTACTTAAACCTATAAACATTTTTCTCTTTCCCATCGAGGATGGAAGCAATATTTCATACTCTGCCATCTGAGAGAAGTGATAAGTATTTCAAAATCATTTGGGACAGAACAGAAAAATTATGCCAATAAGTAATCCCCCAAAGATTTCAAAGTGGGAAAAAAATTCTAGAGAAGAAAATGTTCCTAGTAATTCAGGTAGTACATTTTCCTTTATTATATCAGAAAAAACAATTTAGAATAAATGTTTATTTTAATAAGCATGAATATATTAGCTAAACTTGTACTTTTCAAAAAAGAGTAACAGCAAAGTGAAAGAAATTTCAGTCACTAAAGCAGTATATTAAATGAAAAAATAGCTGAACATGTAGGAATTTTCAGTATCTGTCTTAGTTACTTTTCTTGTTGCAGAGACAAAATACCCAACACCAAAAGCTGAAGGAGGAAAGGTTTATTTCTGTCCACAGTCTATACAGGTTTCGATGCAGAATCATCTTGCTCCAAGGCAAGGTGGTATGGTGAAAGAGAAACAGTTCATGTGAGGGAGAAGGCGGCAAAGCAGCAAGCAGTGAGACAGCAGGGGACAACAGTGACCGTCTTTCTGACCCTTATATTCTATCCAGGCTGCTGGCTGTTACAGTGGGTGGCACTCATTCCCGGGGCAGGCATTGCCATTATCCAGTCTCAGAACTCTGCTAAACCAGTCAGCGGACTCATGTAGTAATTACACTCCCTTGATCTCAGCATCACACACTTTAGACCTAGCCACGTCTGAAAAGCCCCACCTATGTCTGCATGAGGCTTTGTGAGGCACATCTAGCCACAAGCCATCACAGTGTACTTTCTTGTTATGGCCGTACTGCACTTACCTCCACTCCAGAGATGGTTCCGAGTGACTCCCATGTCCTCCTGTGGCCACGGCTGGTTGCATCAGGGTGCCCTTTGATGTGGGGCCTGGCTGCAACAATGAGTTCTTCCTCAGATGCTTGAGCTAAGTGACATTTGGTTATGGCCAGTGAGAAAAGCCCTGAGGGCTGGACCTTCCTGTGAGCCCGAAATAGCAGCCCCTGTAGACAGGCCATCCTGATTTCAGTCCTGTTTCCCTGACCTGTTGGATTGAAGGTGAGGAACGTACACTTTATCATGGAATGGCAGTACCCATGTTTGTCTCCCCCAAGCAGCCATGGAGACTTTGAGAGCAGCCTTTCTCTTGCTAGCCCACATCCTCTTCACTAGATACCCTCTGGATACTGAACGGTGAGTGGACAGTGAGGAAATCTGGCAGGCAAAGGATTTGATGAGGAGGGCACTTCAGGAGAGATTTTGGACTCCAGCCTGGACCCTGGGATAGTGGACAGCAGGGCCTGGGAGGCTTGGAGGGAAACAGAGAAGCTTTAACAGCCCGACAGTGAGGACAGGGTCCTAACTGTACAGCATGGCTCTGTGTAAGATTCCTCAGCCTCAGTGTTTCAAAGATATCTCTCATCTGGCCTCACAATCTCTTTATAGCAAATCCTGGGTCACCTAGCTGATGTCTGTCTGTCCCCATGCTATACCCATTCCTGGCTCCTGAGGTTTTTGCTAGCTGGCAGGCTTTCCATCTGCCATCCATGCCAGCCTGGCTGAACCTCCCTGGCCTCTTCTAAGCAGTCTTCTCCTCCATCCTTTCCCTAGGCAGTGCCCTCTGGGGTCTTGGACCAGGCTTACACTTGCATGTACATAGCTTGGGAAAGTCATGTAGCAGGACCATGGCAGACCAAAGAACAAGGACAGCCCTTGATTCCCAGACTGGCAATGTGGGGGCCTCCCTTTTTGCTTCATCCTATAGCTTATGCCCTGAGAGAATGAAGAGTCAGAAGAGGCTCCTTTCTGCACACCTACAGATGGCTGTGTAGTACCACCTGCCTTCTCATGTCCAGGAGCCTCCCCAGAGGCACAGCTGCTCCCTGCAGCTGCAGCCCACTCACTCACCCACCCCTACCTAGCTCTGTTTCTTGCCTGCTTGCATCATCTGCCTGCCCATCCCAGCACCTTGCTTCCAAGAATCCTTTAATGAGCACCTGAGCACTTGCTCAGGTGGGCTGGGTGAGCCCAAGAGTCTGATGAGCCAGAGTGGGCAAGCCTGTTGCTATAATGAGCTAGCTGGCAGCCCTGCCGGAGACACTCCGCTTCTCCAGAGACTGATCACAGATCTTGTCACCTCATCTACACCACTGCTTCCCATCTTACTGTCACCTGCAGCTCAGGTGTTAACCTTGCTGCTCCTGGTGACACTGATCTGCCACTACATCTTTAGTCTTTTTTTTTTTTTTTTTTTTTTTGAGAAAGGGTCTCACTTTGTAGTTCAGGCTGGCCCCAAACTCACTATGTAGCCCAGGTGAGCCTAGAACTCACAGCAGTCCTCCTGCCTCTGCCTCCCAAGTGCTGGGATTACAGGCATGAGCCACTATGCTCAGCACTGTGGTATGTGGTACTGATTGCTGCTGGGTGTGAGTCTCCACACCCGACATTGTTATATGTGGTTAATGGGATTGAACCCAGGTCTCTGCACTTGCAAGACAAATGCTGCAACCACTGAGCTAAATCCCTGGCCCCATTAGTCTGTTTTTTTAGATAATGTCTTGGTAGATATGTATGTCAGGCTGAACTTGAACTCACTATGCTATGTAGCCCAGACTGGCCTCAAATTCACAACAATCCTCCTGTCTTGGCCTCTCATGTCCTGGGATTATAGGCATGCTCCGCCTCTGTCTAGTCACACCCTTAGTCTTGACACTGGGGACCCAAACATAAGCCACAAAAAAAGGCCAGAAAACATGAATCCCAGCTTCTCCTGCTGCAGTGGAAACCTCACCTCTCTTCTGCCAATGCCATTTGCTCTTCTAGTCGAAAGATATCCCTGCTATGCTAAGTCTAATTCATCCAGATCAGCCAGTCCTCACTGAAGAGTCTGAAAGTGACAAATGACTCTCATATGTCTTTATCCTTTACATCTCTGTAAGACCTTTATAAATATACAGGGTGGTATGATTACACATCACACTTTCTCAGCATTCAAAAGATACATACCAGGGGCCGGAGAGTTAGCTCAGTGGTTCCAGCTCCTGTCTTTTTTTTTTTTTTTTTTCAAGGTTTTTTGAGACAGGGTCTCACTTTGTGGTTCAGGCTGGCCCTGAGCTCAGCCTCAAACTCACATCACAGCAATCCTCCTGCCTCTGCCTCCCGAGTGCTGGGATTACAGGTGTGAGCCACCACACCCGGCACTGTGGTATGTGGTACTGGTTGCTGCTGGGCGTGAGTCTCCACGCCCAGTATGGTATGTGGTTACCGGGGAATCGAACCCGGGCCCTTGTGCTTGCAAGACAGGCGCCGGAACCGCTGAGCTAACTCCCCAGCCCCTCCAGCGCCTGTCTTGCAAGCACAAGGACCTGGGTTTGATCCCCGGTAACCACATACCATACTGGATGTGGAGACTCACGCCCAGCAGCAACCAGTACCACATACCACAGTGCCGGGTGTGGTGGCTCACACCTGTAATCCCAGCACTCGGGAGGCAGAGGCAGGAGGATTGCTGTGATGTGAGTTTGAGGCTGAGCTCAGGGACAGCCTGAACCACAAAGTGAGACCCTGTCTCAAAAAACCTAAAAAACAAAACAAAACAAAACAAAACCCTACCAGGTCCCTACTCTGCGCCAAGCAGAGTTAGTGCTGAGGGCAGAACTGGAGCAGGACACAGCGTAGTTGGCTCCTCATGGAACTTAGCTCCTTGGCCACTGGGCACTGACACTGCAGTGTGAATGTGTAGACTCAGGGCAGGAGGAATTAGGAGCACCTGCTAAGGCAGCAGCAAAGATTCCACCCATTTCTTGTTCCATTCAGATCCCAACTGGAAGAAACTCTGGCCCAAACAGTGATATTCTGTACCATGTCTATCACCTTCCTCTCCATGGTGAACACATGGTCCATGGGGGTCAGTCCACAGCCTGGCCAGTGACCCAGAAAGTGGCTCCAACAAGGTTCTCAAGCTCAGAAATGAAAATTATAGGAGACACGTAAGGAGTGGCCTCCAAGGTGCCCAAAGCTCAGGGAATGGGGAAGTGTGAGCTGAAACAGTGTGCTGGAAGAGGAGGGGGAGAAGGGAGCCCCGAGGGCAGAGGTCTAGGCTCCAGGTCCTACTCCCACATCATTCAGGCATTAAACCACGTAGCCACACAGTGAATGTGGCCCATGAGAACAGGCCCCATACGTGAGCCAGGTACGAGCAGGAATGGGTAGGCCAGTGATGGCAAACGTTTCAGAGCTTTGTGACACAAACAACCCACTGCAGTCGCATGCTATAGGTTTGCCACCACTGGGCTAGGCCAAGGAGAGGGGTAAGGACATGAAGATGAGGAGCCATAGGAGTTTCCTGGAACCGAGAGTATCTGCCATCTACAAGTGAGACCTCCAGCAGACACGGGCTACCCAATTGTCATCATCACTACTATTACAACCGGGAACAAATTGGTAGAAATTTAAGAGAAACTGAAAACAGTAGAACTATATTTGCTTGAGCAGGATACATTTATCTGCCTACCCTTCCTCCCTTCGTTCCCTTGTTCCCTTTCTTCCTCCTTTCCCCCTCTTGTCTTCTTTCTTTCTTCCTTCCACCTTCCATCCCGGTTCCCTTCCAAATTACACTATCTTCTTATTGTCACAGTAATACCTGTTCACAGGGCAAAAACTGCAAGATAGAAATGCAAAATGAGCTAAATAAAATTCCTCAAAACCCTATTACTCAGATATCATTTAAAAATCTTACTGTTACAAATATCAGTAATAGCTAACATTTACCGAGCTCTTTCTAGATTCTGGATACTGTATTAAGGCTTTTCGTGCATTATTTAATTGAATTCTCATGACCCTATGAGATAGGTGCTCTTTTTAACTCAACCTAGAGATGAGGACATTGTTTAAGCAGGTGGTAAAATTGGGATTTTAATCCAGGGAGGCTGATGCAGGCATTGAAATTCTGGTGTACATATTTGTGGTCTTTTGAAAAAAGATCATAAATTAACGTGACCCATTTTCTGTTTCTTTGTACAACGTAAATTTTTTAAAAAAAATTTAAGTGATATGTATTCATATTTGATATTGCTTAAATATTATATTGGGGCTAGAGAAAGGCAAAAGCAGGTGTCTTCAGAGAGGAAAACAAAAATCGTTTGTCATCCTACTACCCGAAGCCCCTGGATCCTGTCCTCCATTGTGGAATTGATGGATGCCAAGGAACACAGAGACAGCTCTTTCCCTGGGGCCGGAAGTGCAGGAGCCTGCAGCGGTTAGGTGTGCGTGGAAGGATGCGGAACTCTGCAGTCTATGAAACAGAACAAGAGCTGGGCTGGGGGTGTGGTGGGACCGACAGACCTGAACTCTCCTCCCGAGATGCCTGAGCAGCTGGCTTGGCTGGCCTCAGTTTCCTCATCTGTGAAGGAGCCCACTGCATTCTCAGAATGAGTGGGTGCCGGCAGAGCTTTGTTTGTGTGTTATCTGCTGCGTTTTGGACGATTCCTGACATAGTTCCCACCCAGCTCTGGCATGAGAAACAAGAGGCCGGTAATATGAAAGCGCTGAGGTCAGGGAACACCAAAGGCTTAAGGACCCCCAGACGAGGATGTAAGCTCTATTTTCCTGGAGGGCTGGGCCAGCCAAGCTGATTAGGGCCCAGAGCAGCTGTGGGCTGACGGGGGCCACTGGGAGCTAGGGGATTCAAATGGCTCTTTCCCACCCTCTCCCCCAGCAGCCTGCTCTGTGTAAAAATTCCAAACTCCCAATCAAACCCCTTTCTCTTTTCTCTTTCATTCACCTGCCCATCTTCCTCTCCTCTTCTCTCCTTTTCTATCCAAACTCATAATTAATCGCTCAAGGCAAAAGTAATGAATGTTAATTGGCCATCTGTAGGAAGACTAATTAAAATCTACCACGCTGGGGTTTCAAACATACCTATAGCAACGGAGTGAATCGGGAATCGGGAATGAGACGAGGAGGGACTGAGGTAACAGCTGAAAGACTGCAAAACATCATTGGGCTTAGGTGTGAGGGAACAGCGCCAGAGAGGGCTGGGATGCTGCAGGGAGCGGGAGAGAGGGAAAGAGGGAGAGGGAGAGAGGGAGGGAGAGAGGGAGCGAGGAAGGGACAGAGATCGACCCTCTGCTGGCTGCTGCCACTGCAGGACATGGCATTTTGTCACTGTTCTGTTTGGTGTTTAACAAACACATTTACACATTTCGTTCCCACTGGACATGGCCTAAGGGTTAACTGGAGTTTGTCAACACATGGTTGTCCCCCAGTCACGGACCTGAACACACCTATTTCTCTAGGAGCACCTGCCCCGCGTTGAAATCACATACACTCCAAGGCAGGTACGGTGGTATACACCTGTGATTCCAGCCAGCACTTGGCAGGCTAGGGCAGGAGGATCAAGAGTTTGAGGCCAGCCTGGACTGTGCGGTAAGATCCTTTCTCAAAACACAAAAGCAAAATATGACACACTGCACGCTGGCTACATTTCCTACACAGCTTCTCACGGGTTTCCTGCTGGGAAGGTAACACATGTCCCATGTGCATACACAGCCAGTTAGGAACCGGGAGTGACCCAGTGTATATGGGTGTACACGCAGTCCCTCAGTCACATGTTTGCACATTCTATATGCATGTGTGTAGTTTGAACCCATACGCACAGTTATTCTATTTCCCTTTTCTTTTTTTTTTTTTTTCTTTTTTTTTTTTGCAGTACCAGGGATTGAACTCAGGCCCTGTGCTTCCAAGGTATGCATGGTACCACTTGAGCTAAACCCCTGGCCTGACACAAGTATTCTAATATAAATGCTGATATTCACTCACAGGCACATAAGACTCTTAGGTATGTGCACATGTCTATACACCCACACACACATGGGTTCACACACACTTATGTAGCACATTTTACATCAGAGTACACACACAGTGGCTCTCTTCTACACACTAGCAAATCTGGGTGTTCAAGCCCCACACAACATACAATCTGTTATATACACACAAACATACACACACACACACACACACACACACACACACACACACACGGCTGGGGTCCAGGTCAGGCCTATGGTGATTCACGTACATCCATACTGTCCGTACACAGAGCCTCAGGTCCATGGAGCAAACGAACCAAGTGTTGAACATCTGTTTTCTTCCTGGAAAGACAGCGCTCCAGCCATAGAGCCAAAGTCTCTGGCCTCATCTCCTCTCTCAGAGCCCCTGCCCTGAGCATTGTGAACATCCAAAGCCCACTTAGGATGTTCTCACCTTTGGGTAGAAAACAGGGGGGCAGGGGGACTCTAGGAGATGGCCTGGGGCTAAGATGGGCTCTGCCAAGGCCAGGCTGGCCTGAGTGCTGGTCCGAGGACAGCTGGCTGGCTTGGCCTCTGTGCTCATGGGGTCAGAGACAGCTTCACCAGGCTGGGCTGGCATGGGGGGGGCACTGACACAAGGGCTTGGTACTTTTAGGGCAGAGCCCCTCTTCCCCTTACTTAGAGGAAAAAGCTTGTCCTTCCTACTGGATATGTTCTGGGGCTTCTTTTATGTGGCTGTAAAACCCCTCTATTATAAGCCTGGATTAGACTAAGAAGGAGAGCAAACACAAAAAGAGTGTCCTACCATCTGGGGGAAGGATCGCCAGAGAGAAGGGTGCAGTATTCTAATCAAGTTCTTGTAAGACAGAGCTAAGCACAAGCAGGAATGGTGGTGCACGCCTGCGATCCAGCACGTCTGTAATCTCAGCACTCCGAAGGCTGAGGGAGGAGGATTCAGAGTTTGAGTCTGGGACTGAATTGGAGGCCAAGCTGGGCTACATAGCAAGAACCTATTTTTAAAAAGAAAGAAAGGATAGAAAGACAGAAAGAAGGAAGAGAAAGAGAAAAGAAGGAAGGGAGGAGGGAGAGAAAGAAGGAAGAAGCCTAATGGTTTCATGTCAGTCTCTGTTCTGGGAGGCTTGGGTCTGAGGTTCTCAGACCTGCAGCCCAGAATTAGTGCCAAGGTTCATGCTGAGGTACAACATGGAGAGAAGCTAGGACAGGCGGGGAGAGGCAATGTCCTCAGTGGTCCAGAGAAACGGGATGCTTGGAGGATCCTCAGAAGCCAGAGTCGGACACAGGGAGGACCACCCGGCTCTTGGCAGGAGAGAAATTCTTGATGGCTCAGGAGCAACCAACCCCCATCACACCAGGGCCTCATCACCACCTCTAGGACACACAAGGCCGGCTATCTAGTGCCACTACCCTGCCCCCTGCAGGCTCCTTCCCAACCCACGCTCCTCCTGCCTGGGCAGCAGAGCAAAGCCTGTGGCCGGGGCTGGAGTCCTGCAGTACTATGGGCCTCTGGGATCTCCCTCTGGCGACTCAGGCTTCATGATTCTCACTGAGGAACAAGCCTCACACACAGGCGCACACACACACACTCTCACTCACACACACAACCCTGTGACAGCTCCCACGTTTGGAGCTGACAGATGTGCAAGGTAACAGCTCGGCACTGCCTGTGCAGCTGAGGCTCCAGCACTGTGAACAGGATTATTTCCAGCAAGACTCAGGGCGGCTGTGTGAGCAAACGCCCGTGTGTGTGTGTGTGTGTGTGTGTGTGTGTGTGTGTGTGTGTGAGAGAGAGAGAGAGAGAGAGAGAGTTTAAGTGTGTGTGGCTTCTCCCGCCATCGCTCTCCCTCTGTCTAAATCTGTCTTACTACATCTTGGAATGTTCCCGTCTCTGTTTTCTTTCCTGAGTTTCCTGTTTCTGGCCTTTTCTCTGTCTTCTCCCGCATCGTCCTACTCACCCTGTCTCAGCCTGACTTCTGCTGTGTCTGTTTCCACTCCTGCCTCCTTTCACCCTCCACCTTGCCCTTGGCGCCATGCCTATCTTACCTAGGCAGGCCAAAAGGACAGATTACTGGAGAAAACCCACTTTTGTTCCAGAAAATGATGCAGCTGTGCTATCACCCCCTTTTGCATCAGGCTCGGGCCTGGAGTGTGAGACAGAGACCGAGAGGGAGAAGGGGGAGGTGAGCAAGGGGCAGCTCTGAGACTGTCTGAGGGCCAGGAAAGCAGTCCTTCGGCCTGGGTCATCACTGTCTTTGAACCTCAGGGCCTGGTCTTCTCCTGGCGATCATCATTTGTAGGCAAGTTAGTGTTTTTACAGCAGAACTGTTCCCCTTCTGCCTGTGTCCGCCTCCTCGTTCCCAGCCCCTGCAATAGGTAGTGGCCATGGCTCCACGCTGACCTCCAATCTGGCCTCACTGTGCCCTGCACCTGGCCACATACTGACCCTTAACCCTGACCATGGACTAGCCCGGTCCCTAGCCCTGACTCATGCACTTCTCAGAGTGGCCGTGCTCTGATTTCTGACAGTTCTGCTCAGTGACGCATGGCTCACAGCGTGTTGAGGATGCTCTGTGCAAGTGGACACACTTGTGATTCTCTGGGCTGGGATTCTGTGATGTGAAGTAGCAGCAGGAGAGTGTTTTCTTCTCTTCAGGTGATTCTCCCCATTGGATTTCTTCTCGCGGTTCCCAGAGGTGCCCACACAGGCTGCTGGCAGCCCACCCAGCTCCGGCCTGTTGGCAGATTTGCAGCCAGCGCAGCCTGCCCTTCGCACTCGGCCATGTAGCTGGCAGTCGGGCACCGCAGTGTTCGCTCAGTCACGCTCATTCATTTATTGGCTGTTTAACAAACACACCACAAGCCCTGATGTGTTCAAGGCCACAAAATCTGCACAGCCTCTCGAGGCTGAGGCCCCGGATCCCCGGAAAAAGCCGCATCCCAGCAGCCACTGCAGGCCTGAGTAGGAGAGGCGTCTGCGGCAGCTGAACCAAGACCGGAACCGAAGTGAGAGCCAGGCTGCTGCAGATCCAAAAGGTCACACAGGGCTGAGGGGGCGGAAGTCGCCCCCCTGGGAGCAGAGTGACCAAGATATAGCTTCTGGTTTCCTTAGCTATGGTCACTCTGAGCTTGGATCAGCTGTAGGGAGGACCGCAGAGGTGGGTGCCCCAATGGGAGAAGGAATTTTCTCCTTCCCTTTCTTTTTTCCTCCATTGGAGCAACTTAGCAACTTACTAAAACCCTGCCTCTAAATAAAAAGGTAGAAAAAAAAGGGTTAGGGCTACAGTTCAGTGTAGGGGCCCGGAGGTCAGTCTCCAGTACTGGAAAATATAAATATAAGAATAGCAGTCTAGGACTCTCCAAACTTAGCACAGTTAGGTTCTTAGAGAGGAGAAAGAGACAAGAAGTAAGGGGGAGTGACTTTCGGGGCAGGATCGGCTCCAGTAGGAGTGGGACGTGGGTCCTACTTCAAGTGTGGGGACACACAGCGCTTCCTGCTCCGGCACTGCCGGTGGAAGGTCTCAGGGTAACTTATGCCCATCTCTTCTCAGCACCCTCATCATTTAACCCCTATGATCAGACCCCAGGAGCCTGAGTGGCTGCCCAGCCAGCGCCCAGCATGCTGGCTAGTGGCTTCCAGTCCACTCCACTCCTTTCCTGTTCTGGAGATCACTGAGAAGTATGGCTGGATCTATCACCTGGTCTCCATTGGAGCAACTGGAAGTGCATTCGATCATCTTCCATCACCACAAGGGATCCCGTGGGTAAGGGTCAGCACAGCCGGACCATCCTGGATGTGTTCACGTAGTGGTGTGCACATCGCTGTGTGGCTCGGTACGACTGCAGATAAGTTGGTATAGGCAGCTACATTCTGTGAGGAACAACATGGGTGAAGGAGGCCTGACAGTGGCGTCCTGGCCGGTCCCTGCGTGAGACATGGGAGATGCTAGGAGGGAGCATGTCCAGGGGATTGATCCCGAGGGGAGGTGGGAGCAGCTGGCCCACCAGGGTTGGCTAATAATGAACTCTGAGCCAGCCGGAGTTAGGGGTGGGCATGTGTATTCATGGGACAGGAGTCAAGGGGTAGGGGCAGCTCGTGACCAGCCTCATCCCATGGCCCCATGGTGTCCACCCATGGACAGAGGTGCTGGAGCTCCCTGGGGTGGGCCTGCAGTATCTTCCTCATCCTCTGGCCCTTCATAGGCCAGTTGCTAGCTCCCAGATCCAGGACATCAAACAGCAACCCAAGAGCTGTGCGGCTCTTTCACATCAAACACAGAGAAACCCTGTTTGTCTTTTGGCTAATCTATGGCTGCTCACCTCAGCAGCTGGGCTCAGGTCATGTGCAGGCATGGACTTGTGTATGTGCTCTCATGTGCTTGTGTGTGGCAGCTAAAGCCAGGCTGTGTGCTCTGGGAACACAGACGGTCAGGGTGGAGGCTGGCATGGGCCTCCCTGCCTCTGCATGCAGCCTGAGGGATTTCTGCAGGCAGAGACCGTGGGTCACTGAGCAGGTCTTAAAGCTGCCAGGGAAAATGACTTTCTCCCTCTCTGACCTGCCCAGGCCCCAACAGTTGAGAATCGAGAATTATAGACTATGAGATAAGCCAGGGAGCCAGCTGGGATCCCAGGCTCTTAAACCTTTGTGCTCTGAGCTGACAAACGTCAGACGTGAGAGCGCCCTGCCACCTCGTGGGAACATGTGGTATTCCTCGCTGAGGCCCTGGGAGACAGTCAATCCTACCGGACCTTCCACCAGCAGCTGGGCTGGCTTCCCGCTCCCATCAACGCAGAGAGGACAGCCCAGGGTGGCCTGTCCCACTACAAAAGGCACACCTCATGCCGTACGATGCAGCCTGACTCTGCTCGAAACACTTCAGAAGCAGGTTTGTGGGAAGAAACTTGCAGTTCCCCTGCCCTAAGGAAACTGCAGCCCTGGGAAGGAGCAGGACCTACACCAAGGGCTCCTATGCTCATGTATTCTCCCAAAGGAGTCCCAGACAGCTGTCCAGATGGAACCTGGTCCCCTAAATAGGCTTGCTAGCCCTGCAGCCAGAGTTCTTGCTATAGGTTGACAGAGGCAGGCCATCTGGGCACTGAGAGAACTGGAAGCTGTCCACGGGGTGCCAGGACCACCAGGATCTCGATGTTAAAAGGCAAAAATGTTTTATCATTTTTGGGAGCACTTATTGCAATGCTGGCATCATGCTGAACTTACAAACACTATATCACTTCATCTCCATATGGGTGTGTCTTTTAATTCAGAGAAGGAAACTGAGGCACAGAGAAGCAACATGCCCTAGCTTGCCATCAGGGATCTAAACCCAGTGAGTGATTTCAGGAAGGGTGGGAGATCTGGCAGGCAAAGTTCATCCCTTGAGGACCTGCAGTGCTCTGCCAGTTCCTGCCCTTTGGCAACCATGGCTGCCATTCGCCAGGAGGCTGGCCCACGGTGCTCTGTGCTAGGTGCGAGGAGGACCAGGATGCATCCTTCTTGCACAGTCAGATGCTATGGGTCCCGGCTCAGCTGGCAGAGAACCGTGCTGTCTTCCCAAACATGGGCTAGGGCCACGCAGCTGGCTGCAGACCCCTACCACTGGGGGCTCCCTGCCCAGCTCACATCTACTTCCTGTCAGAAGGAATTCTCCGGGCCTTGCTCTTAGAATCCTGAAAACACGCTGACCCTAACCCATGCCACTGTGGAGCAGAACTGAGGACCAGAAAGATAATGCAAGGAGGGAGCTGGGATCTAGGCAGAGCACTTCCGTGCGGGCAAGGGGTACAATTAGGAATCCAAAGGGAACCAGGGAAGGACGTACCTGTGAGGCAGGGGAGGGGGGTGTGTTGAGCCCCGAAGGACAGATGGCTTCCCAGGGAGGAAACTGCAGTGAAGACTTGGCTCAGTAAGGGCAAAAGTGCAAAGAAGGAATAAGTGTGTCAGCGAATCTATCTAGAACAATCTTCTTTGGACTCAGGCTTGCCACAGAATGGGCCCAGGTGACAAGAAGACAAGAGCCCCACACAACTGAAAGGCGGCACCCAGAGTCTGGGCTAATGGCCTCAGCCAGAGAGACCTTCCAGGCCTCCTAGAAGAGGATGCAGGACTTTGTGCACATTTTATTTGTAACTGCCTTTGCTATTCCTAACAGAGAGAAGGATGGCAGGTTCTGGAAAAGGAGCCCAGAATGAGGACACAAAGTTCAACAGAAGGTGTCACTACACTGAGCAAGAGATGCCTGTGTGGGCTGGAACATGCTGTGTGTCCCCGCACCTTCCCTTCTGCCCACCTGAGAATCTACATGGATCCTATTTTACCCTTGGTCTCTCTCCCCATGGACTGGCCACAGCTAAGAGACCCACACCCTCCTCCCTTCTCCAGTAGTTTAAAAGCTCTTTTCCTGCTCTTCTCATCCCTAGAATTCTATTCTTAGGGAGACAGAACACTGACACCAGTACTCTCTCCCGGCCTCCTACAGAAACGTCATCACCCCAGCTTCACAGCCCAGGCCTGGGCTGGGTAGTGAGGCCAGTCACTCCCAGCTGGTGTACATGAAGGCAGGACAGCAAGGTGGTGTTAGTGGGGTACTGCGGTGGGTTGTGAGCATGGGAAAGCACAGGAAGCCAAGCACATGGCTTTATTCATCGTAGAAGTCCACATGAGCACCAGACTCAAATGTGTCTGTTTGCAGCAAATTCAGGAGTTTCTGAGCTGACGTTTGGCAGTCCACCAGCTGCCCCTTTGCCTTCAGCTCCTGCAGGCTTTTTCGAATATCTGGGTCCACGGAGGTCTCTCGGGCTAACTGTTGCATGTCTGTGTCCAGGGGACCTAGGGGATAAAAACAGAAGCCAAGGACAGAAGGTCACAGGTCCCCACCGTGCATGGGGGCTGGGGCTGAGTCAGGTCCGATCAAGAGCAACTCTTGATCGAAGCTGAAACACAGTCATGGTGGCCAAAGGCTCCACTATGTCAATACTGGGTTCCAGACTCAAATTCCAAAGATCATGGTCCCTGCTAAGCCGCTGTGTCTGCTCTCCACTCAACCAGTGTTTACGAGGAACGCCTCAGTGCAGCTCTGCAGGGAAGGGGCTGACACTGCATCTATGCAGGGGCACAGTGCGACAGCTCCTGGATCAGTCTGGAGAGTCAGCCATTAGTTCTTCACTATGAAAGGTCATTGTCACACGCACTGCCTCCCGAAGCCCACCAAGACAGAGAACGTCTTTCCATTTCACATGAGGTTATAGGGTTCTGACTCAGAATTCAAACACCAGTCTCTGCCCAAATGCCATCCAATGTCTCCAATTTTCCTGCCCCACCCTCCAGTCCAGGCGACCCCTTATTCTCTTTCTGCCACTGCTGCCCTGCCCCCACCAGCTCTGACTTCCTGGGGATCTGTATTTCCCGAGGAGCGAGGGGCTTGTGACTCAGGGACAGAACACTCTACAGCTTCTTTCTGCAGAAGACAGACTAGGCCCCTTGTCCTGCCCCCAAACAGAAACTGGGCACTTCTGGGGGACGAGGAAGTACTTGTCACCTACCTGGGGCATAGCTCAGCACCCTCACGCTAGGCTCCTCTGTGGCCAGGACCTGGAACATCATGTTGCGGGCAGCCTTCCCCGCACAGTACAACGCCCATCCTTTGAAGGGCTTCAGCGCACAGAGGGAGGAGATGTTAACCACTGTCCTGCTGAGGCCAGGATCCCCGGGGAAGGCCTTCAAAACACCCGAGGTCAGGCAGAGCGTGGAGGTCAGGTTCAGAGCCCAATAGCTGTTCACTTCAGTGGGGTCACTCAAGTTCAGGAAGCCTTTTGAAACATCGCCAAGAGTGCCTGAAAAACCAGACCCAAGAAAGAACTCAGTGTAAGCAGGTTGCTTCTCCTTCAGCCCTCCTCCAATTCCTCTAGATACCTCCTTCTCAGGCCCATGTGGAGAAATGAGCAGCCTAGCACCTCCCAGGACGCTTCCCTCTTCCCTAAGTCCGCACACGGATATGCCTGGGGAGGCCTCTCACTTCAGCTGCATTCCCACCAAGCACCTTACAGCCCGAACCTTGCTCTTGGAGAACAAGGGAACTTATTTGGAAACCCATGTCCTGACTCAGGCATCCACTAGAGGGCGCTGCGCGAGGCGGTCAGGAAAGTTGCGCAGGCGCTAGTCCGCGAACTGTGCCCGCGTGGGGTGGGGTGGACCCGAAGGCACTGCCGTTTCGTGCGCCTCGCCTCTGCTCGCGCCTCAAGCCTGAGCAGCTGGGGTTCTGGGCTTTCAGCAGTCTAGCGGCTTCCTCGGAGTCCCCCACTTCAGCCCGTGGTGTCTCACCCGCGTTGTTGATAAGTAGGAGTCTCTGCAGCCCCTCGGGCCTGGGCAGATCGTGAAGGGCCCCGAGCAGTCGCTGCAAGCCGGCGTCCGAGCCTAGGTCGGCGGGCACACGCACCACGCGCAGCCCAGGCTGCTTGGCTCCCAGTTCCGCCTCCAGCTGCCGTAGTGCGTCGTCATTGCGGGCGCTAAGAAGCAGCACCGAGCCGGGCGACAGCAGCCGGGCCAGGTGCAGAGCCAGCGCGCGGCCAAAGCCGCGGGAGGCCCCGGTCAGCAAGCACACGGCACGGCCCAGGCTGCCACCTTCCATGCCAATGACCTCAGTGAGCGGGCGTAGGCGCGGGCTCGGGCACTCCGGACAGGGGCCACGAGGGGCGGGGAGGTGGGAGGAGCTGGAGGCAGGGGGCGGGGCCTCGGGACTCGTACTTTCGCCCGGGACCGCCAGGCCCTTCGCCTCCCACGGCCCCGCCCCTTCCCGCAGGCCCCGCCCCGCTCTGAGAAGCGCTCGGAGGGTCCTCCCCTCTCACCGCTAAGTTCCTGGTGCTACCCGCCTCCCCCAGGCGGCCCTGGACCCTGGCTCGGTTCCTTCCTGGGTGTGCAAAACTCCCTCCTTCTGGGAGAGAGGAACTTCACGGGGAATCACAGTCGCTCCTCCAAGTGATGTAAAAGCTTTTTTCTTTTTCCTGTGTAACTGAGTGCTCATCCCTCTCTCCCCACCTCTCGGTTTCTGAATTCTCCTGACTCCCCTGTAGCTGTTCCCTGGGGATTTTACGCCTTAAGAATTTAATGGCTTCCTTCTGCTCTCCGTACTCTAGAAGACAGATTGGTGCAAGCACAACCCCTTTTATTAATTCACTGGACATTTATTGGACTTCTATCGTGTGCCAGGCTATGATGAAAGAAAGGAAAAGATGAAAAGATGACTGAGTCAGACCTCGCCTCTTTTGAACCCAGCTACGTCTAGAAGTTGGAGGATTTGCCTGGACTAGGGTTCTTTCTGTCTGAGAAGGGTGCACATCTGCCTCTCTCTTCCACCCGTCTTACAAGTAATATCTGAGAGGTAACAGTGTAGCATTGCTTCAAACGCAGCAAAGTGGTTCTAAATATCTCTGCACATTGGCATCACTGAAGAATGTGAAAAATACTGTGTCCTGCAGGCCTGGAGTTTGGAACTGTAAACATCTCTAGGTGATTCTCATGTGCCGACAAGTCTGGGAACCACTACAATAGCAGTTGGCAGTAGTAGTTTTTAAAGGTACAAAGGTCTGAAAGGTAAGAAATGTGTATGGTGGAGTATGGCTATATAAGAGAATGTCCTCATTTTTTGAAAATACAGTACACTGAAGTGTTCAGAGATAAAGGGGTGTCATATCTTTAACTGACTCTGAAAAAACTGTTTTTTAAAAAATGCACCAGGTATGATGGTGCAGTCCCAGCTTTCTGGGGACAGGAGGGTAACTAGCGTTAGGCCAATTAGAGTAACTTATTGAGACCTATGTATAAAATAAAATAAGGATGTAGGATGTAGCTCAGTGGTAGAGTGTGTGCCTGGCATGAATGAGGGCTTGGCTTCCATAACCAGTAACAGGAGGAAGGAGAGAGAGACAGACAGACAGAGACAGACAGAGACAGACAGAATGAATTAAGTGTGGTAATACTAACATTTAGGAAATCTGGATTAAAGGTATACAGATGTTCTTTATTTTTCACTTTTTAAAGTCTGAAATTTCTGAGCAACAAAGTCATTAAAATGATCCATGATTCAAAGTCAATAACAAAAAACAATTCAATTTAAAAAGTGGGCAAAAGATTTGCATACATACATGTGCAAACAAGATACATAGATGATTGAAAAGCACATAACAAGATGCTCAGTATTGTCAGCCATCAAGGAAATGCAAATCAAAACCAAAATGAGGGGGCCGGGGATTTAGCTCAGTGGTTCTGGCGCCTGTCTTGCAAGCGCAAGGACCTGGGTACGATCCCCAGTAACCACATACAATACTGGGCATGGAGACTTATGGCCCAGCAGCAACCAGTACCACATACCACAGTGCCGGGCGTGGTGGCTCACGCCTGTAATCCCAGCACTCGGGAGGCAGAGGCAGGAGGATTGGTGTGATGTGAGTTTGAGGCTGAGCTCAGGGCCAGCCTGAACCACAAAAGGGAGTCCCTGTCTCAAAAAACCTAAAAAAAAAAAAAAAAAAAGAAACCAAAATGAGATACTACTGAAGAACCTTTAAAATGATAATCACAAGGAAGTGGTGAAATTGGAACCCTTATACAATAAGCAGTTTGCTTTGGTTGGTGAGGAATACGTAATAGAAAATGTTGGCTGATAAATGTAGAAGGGATGACATAATACTGTGATGTAAAATCTCCAGCAACACCTGTATTCTACAGAGGGAAATTGAAGAGTAAAGAACAAAAGCAGAAAAATCCAGAATCAAGAATCTTCAGGATATATGATCAGATTTTTTGATTCAGTGGCATGCATTTATATTAGAGACATAACAGCTGAAGTCAAAATATGGATTTTGATTCAGCCTAGTAAGTGTAAAAATACTTTGAGACAGCCGGGGAAATTTCAATATGGACTGGCTATTAAATGATGTCAGTAATTTATTGTTAATTTTTAGGTATAGTAATAGCGTATGGGTATATAATAAATTGATGAATGTTTTTAGATATTAAATGTCATGATGCCTGGGATGTGCTTTGAAATACTTTAATGACATACAAGAAGAACAGAATAGGGATTGATAAAGCTAGGAGAAACAAAAGCTTGATAACGAAGTATTGCATTTGGCTCAGGGCTCTATTGAGATCCATTATATCATTACCTCTGTGTATCTTTGAACAGCTTCATAGAAAAATAACTTTTAGGGTGAGGGACTTAGCTCAGTGGTTCTGGTTCCTGCCTTGCACTCTCAAGGGCCAGGGTTTGATCCCAGGTAACCACTTAAAACAATGCCAGGCATGGTGACTCACACCCACCAGTAATCAGGACCACATACCACAGTGCCGGGCGTGGTGGCTCACACCTGTAATCCCAGCAATTGGGAGGCAGAGACAGGAGGATTGCTGTGCTAAACTCAAGGTCAGCCTGAACTATAAGAGCAAGACCCTGGCCAAAAAAAAAAAGAAAGGAAAAATAACTTTTAAAACTTTTTAAAATAGAAAATAAGTTTTAAAGCCTTGGAAACTGTAAAAATACATGAAGATCTTTCATTTTAATAGATACTCCCAGAAAGAACTTTTAGAAAGATTAGAACAATTCTATACTCAAAATTCCAAGCTCTCCAAGCACGTCTATTTCACATCACTAATTTTATTTTCTTAGGTTTTAGTAAGTGCGTATGTGTGTGTGCATGCTTTGGTAGTCAAACCCAGCATGCTAGTGAACTGCTCTACCACTGAGCTATGCCCTCAGTCCTAGGGTAAATATTTCTATTTCTTATTCTGTGAAGATTTTGTTTGTCTTCCCCCATCCCAGTCCAGAGGATTAAACCTAGGGCTCTTGCCCTGAGCTACACTGCCAGCCTTTTTTATTTTTTATTTTGAGACAGGCTCTTGTAAAATGACCAGGTGGCTTCTACTTGTGACTCTCCTGCCTCAGGCTCCCAGAACATGGGCAGTATAGACATATGACACCACGCCTGACTTCTTTGTCCATCTTTTATTAATTTTTTTTTTTTGGGCTTCTTTTCTATTTATTTTTCATTTACTCATTTTCTTTGTTACACTATATCTCTTCCACTATTTGGAAGTTGAACATCCCACTTTTAGTATGCTGATGATTACTCTTGAAATAAAATTATAAATATATGAACTTGTATTTTTCCAACAACATTAAAATCAAAATATTATGTTTTAGGAACAAAAATGCGAAGGAATTTTGGAAGCAAAAAGACCTGGTTGGCATTTTAGCTTTTTCTTTTGGAACGTTGGCTAGATCGTGTAATATTTTTAAGCCTGGGCTACTTTATAGGTTTATTTATCATTGTGCAAATATTTTTTGAGTGCCTACCATGAACCAGAAAATGAGTGAGGCTCTGCAGTTACAGTGGTGATCAACTCTACAACTCCTGTATTCATAAAGAGTAGAATACAGCAGCTAACTATAAAGTACTGAGTATGCTGTTTTATAATTCAATGAATAGTGGAGAGTATCATTGTCAATTTCCCCCTCCACACACACACACACCTTCTTGGGACAAGGTTTTGCTATGTGGTTCAAGCTGGCCTTGAACTCATTATGTAGCCCAGGCTGGCCTTGAATTCCTGGTGATCCTTCTGCCTCAGTCACACAAATGCAGGGATTTGGGGTGTGTGCCAGCATGCCTGGCAATGTCTCTTTAGATTACTAGAGATTTAGCTCATTTAGTTCTTTCCTCTCTACTTCTCTAACTACCAGTTTAAAAAAATTGAAGGAGCTTGTGCTGTCAGCTTTCTGCTACTATAACAACATACCTGAGAAAATCAACTTAAAAGGAGGAAAGGTTTATTTTGGCTCATGTATTGAAAGGTTTCAATTCATGATTAGTTGGGCCTGCTTTGTCTGCCTGTGGTAAGACAGAACATCATGGATGGAGAATGAATGAGAAAAAAATTTTGTTTTGGTTACTGTCTCATTGCTGAGACAAAGTATCTGACAACTGACATTAAAGAGGTAAAGGTTTGGGGCTGGGGATTTGGCTCAGTGGCATTGCTACCTGCCTTGTAAGTGCAAGGGTGTGAGTTTGATCTCTGGTACCATGAAAAAAATATATATATAAAGAAGCAAAAGTTTATTTCATCTCACATTTTATAGAGATTTCAGCTGGATCCCAGGCAAGGCGGCATGGCAGAGGGACATCACAGAGAAGAAACAGTCCATGGCTAGCAGGCAAGAAACAGCAAAGCAGCAATCAGCAGCAGTAAGCCCACCTTCCTCCTCTCCCTTTGTATCCCATACAGGTTATAAACCTGTTGATCGGTGCCACCCACACACCCACACAGAGTGGGGCTTCCATGATCCACACCAAAAATGCTAATTCCACACCCTTAAACCCAGCATCACATGCCCAAGATTCAGCCATTTCTGAAAAGCCCTGCCTATGATCACATGAGGCTTTAATGGACATCTGGGTACAACTCATGAGGTGTATTTCTTGGCAGCTGGGAAGGTAAAAGACAGGGTCCCCTTGAAGGGCATGTCTCCAGTGACATATTTTTCTTCCATGAGTCTCTGCTTCCTAAAAGTTCTGCCATTTCCTGAGTCCTTGCCACAGGGTGGTGAGCAGATAGACCTTTAGTGTATGAGCCTTTGATATTGAATCTAGAAACTATCTTTTAGATTTACCTTACTAGCATTCTTTTTGGTCTATCTTTACCTTTATGAATTGTTTTTGTTTTTGAGACAAGGTCTTGCTATGTAGTTCAGGCGGGCCTGGAACTCACTAAGTAGCCCAGGCTGACCTCAAACTTGTGACAGTACTCTTGCGTCAGACTCTTGAGTGCTGAAATTACAGGTGTGTGCCACCAGGCCCAGCTCTCCATGAATGTTTTTTGACATCTTCACTATTTCAATATCATGGAAATAAGAAATATTTAAACACTATGTTTTGTGGTCTCAAATGGTTACCTACTTTTTATTTTACTATATCTTCCATATTCTTATTTTTTAAAATTTTGATTCTTTTCTTGGTCAACTGGAATACTTCCTTGTGGTTTTTTGGGAGGAGGGATCTTTAATGTATAAAAGTTTCTCTCTAGTACTCTCTTAGAAATAAGACCTTAATGGAACATAGACCTGTTGGCTCATAATATTTAATATGATAGTCTATTACCTTGCCATTAGTTAGTGTTAACCCCAAAAGAACTCTGACTTTACTCTTTGGGTTTTTTGTTTTTGTTTTTGTGGTACTGGGAATTTATTTGGGCACAAGCTAGGCAAGTGAGCCTATCCCTAGACTTAATTTTATTTTTCATTTTGAGGCAGGGTCTTGCTAAGCTGTCCAGGCTGTCCTCAAACTCACAATCCTGCCCCAGCCTTTCAGATGGCTATCCTACAATTAGTTCTTGGTTTTCTCAGGTTTATTTCTAACTCTTATATTTTCACTTACCATCATATTAACCTCTATACCGTTTTCTTGTGAATCCCATAAGTCAGTCTTCTTTTATTCTGTTTCCTCTCTTTTTGTATCAGAATTGAACCCAAGGCCTATACAATGAGCCACATCCTCAGCTGCTCTTTAGATTTTACTTTGAGACAGGGTCTCATTAAATTGCTGAATTGCCCAGGTTGGGTTTGAACTTGCAATCCTTCTGCCACGTTCTTGCACTGTGCTGGGATCGCAGGCTTGCACACCCCCCACCCCAGCTAATCCAGTACATATTTCTGGAGTTAGCTGTTTAAATCACTATAGTGTTGATCTGTAAGGCATCACTTCTACTGAACATGTTTTATCTTGTTTAACACACGCCTTCAAAGTGCCTGCAGGGTGTCGCAAGGGAACTGTGGGCAGAAGTCAAGTCCAGCACTTTGCAGAATGGGTCCTTTTCCATGGCCCTGTGTGTACAGCTCTTATATATTGCTGGTTGAGGCCTAAAAGATTACAATCCCATGAAAAGTGATTGAAATATTTTTGAAATCGCAAATGCTTTTATGTTTTAAGCAGTGATCACACTTCAGATATTTACCTCAAATGTTATAGACAAACGCCTGGTAAATACATTATGGTATGCTTGAGTAGTGGGGTTCCACAGTAAACTGAATGGAAATTTCTTTGTATATTGTTGTGATGGGACCTGCAGGATATATTAGATGAAAAAGGCAAAGTGAAGAACTGGAGAAATTGGCATATTTTTGTGCAATAAGGGAAATAAAAATATGTATTTAAACTCTTACATGTATTAAATATTCACATATTAAGTACTAGAAAAGTCTATATTATAGAATTAGCTAACTGTAGAGGCAGGAGGGGAGTTGGAGTGACACTTTTTTGGTCTTTTCTGTTTTGTGTGTGAGACAGGTTCTCGCTCTGTAGCCCAGGCTGGCTTCAAACTCGCAGATCCTGCCTCAGCCTCCCGACTGCTGGGATATGCACCATCAAGCTCAGCTTATTTTTGCATTTTAAAAACCACAAAAATGTGTCCCTTACCAAAATAAATTTAAAAGAGCTTCTTAAATGAAAACTTGGATGTATACTAGAAAACAGAAAAACAACAAATTACATCA